>JAVJIF010023530.1:0-64154 GCA_038442645.1 Agave tequilana
TTAAAATACACATGTGCAAGTGCTCAATTCTAACCGCGATAGCAAGTGGCTATGCGGGTCGTGATCCACAAGGAGGGTTTGCGATAGAAGCGTTCAAGGTTTTTGTATGAAATCTTTATGAAGAAAAACGAAAGTTCTTCTTTGTTTTTAAGAAATAAAATGAAAAAAGAGTTATGTTAAAGTTAGAAAGAAAACGGTAGAATGAAGAAGTGGAGAGAATTGACTATGTACAAATGATATATTTACAAAGAAGTGAAAGGAGTGATGAAGGAAGTGGGTGTTGGTGATCTAAACTAAGAAATAAAAAGTGAAGAAAGAAGATGAAATAAGTACTCATCACCTAGTTTGGTTGATGACTTACCTGGAACCCTTGCATGTTCTACCTTGCTTGGAGGCGTTCAACGCATAGATCATAGGATCGAGCTCAGTCCCCGTTCGCATTATATCATCAAGCGGAGCAAGAATGAAGTGATACGGATCTTGAGGAGGAGAACGTCTTCATGAACTATCGTTGGCACTCACACAACATCGTTATACTTATGCTTCTGGATTCACTTGCAAGCTTATCAAAAACAAAAGAGGTAAAGTAGGAAGAAGAAAAAGAAAATGAAAGTAAAGAAGAACATAAACATATTACCTTTTATTGCTTGAAACGAAGGAAGAAAGGAGGAGGGTACATCGGTGTCACTCTCAACATAAGCCTCTCTCTCTTACTTACATGAATCTTCATCTAACCTAAGCTTACATACAAATTACATAAAAAGAAAAGAAAAACCTAAACTACAAGAAATGAAAACTAGGCTAAATCCTATCTCTGCATGGTCGTCCCATTTTCAGTGCAAATACTGGCTTTTTATAGGCAAAACCCACACGAGGAGAATCCCGGGAAGATTGGGGAGCAAACGCTCCCCCAACAACTTTCAAACAGCCGCGGAAACGCGGCTTTGGCCACGTTTCCGCGGCCAGGGTGTGGCCAGGTGGCCACACCCTGTTGGTGGGTCTCCCTGGGTTTTCCTTCTGCATTTATCTTCAGTTGATTTTCTCGTTTGAGTCCAGGATTGTGACGAAATGGCCTTTGATTCTTGGCTTTAACCGATCGATTCTGAGAGGATTCTTCTCAACCGATTTTTAACCTCTTGATTTTGCCCTGATTCACTGAGCTCGAATTAATTCTGATTTAATTCAGAATTTTGGTGGGCTTTTGGGCTCATTTCTCTTCATCTCCTTAAGGAATGGGCCTGCAAATAAATTAAACATTTAATTAGGACAATGCAGATTTTATTCTATAATAAGTATGGAAATATGATACTAAATATGCAACATTAGCGACCAATCAGCGGGGAAGCTGAAGACTCGTTGGTCTGGACCGTTCATTGTGCACATCGTTTTCCCACATGGTGCTGTGATTATTATTGACCCTAAGAACAACACGGAATCAAAGTGAACGGGCAAAGACTGAAGCCCTTCTTAACCACTGACCTATGACTCTGAATGATAGTGTTCTAACTCTTTTGCCCCATCATACACCTAACCACAGCAACTAAAAAATAAATAAATAAATAAATAATTCTTATTGTTTATATGCTTATCCCTTCTACATTTTTTGACATTCTTTAGCCTATTCGCACTTGGCCGGCCGAGTCAACGAAGACGGTGCACTCCTTTCTTCTCCCTATTTATTGCATTTGCATTTACATACACATTCATTGAGGACAATGCATTAGATAGGTGTGGGGGTGCTAACACTTTTTCTTTTTCTTTCTACTAAAAAAAAATCTCCAGATTGAAAAGAAATTTATACTCTTTATAAAAATTCAAAAGGTCGTAGGAATTAAGAGAATCTTATTAATGAATTTTTATTTTTGCCTAAATAAATAAGAAGATTGGTTTGATTGAGAGTTAGGAGGGATAAGGAAAATAACTCATACCTTTTATTTAGCCTTAGTAGAATATGCATAAACCACACACACATGGTTGAGATTTAGAGACACAACTTTGAAAAGAAAAAACACTGGATAATTGTGCATCAAGAAGCATGATTACTCATGCCAAAAAAATAATAATCAATATATAATAGTAAATCTTGATTTTTATGGCCTACTCTACTTGCATACTTAACCTGAGGGGTATTTTTCCACATGGTGTCTTAAAACCATCTGGTTTGGGAGTCATCGGTTTGATATGTGTTACATAAGTAAAGTAAAAAGCCTAATAAAACAAAAAATAATAGATAAATATTAATAAAATTAAATGATATTCAAATTGATTTGAAAAATCCCAAGCATCACACTTACACGTTATGCATATCTATCTAAAGTAAAATAACAGAATGAGTTAGAAGTATAAATCCTTTCTAAATTTAAAGAAAAACCATAATTTCTTCTTTTATAAAGGCTAAAGTATTCTTACACCATTCAGTCATTTTTACTTAGATGATTGAAAGTTCTTTTTCTTGAAAGAGGTTTGCTAACACTTAATATTTTTTTTACTTACTGGATTTTGTGGGTTTCAATCTGCTGAAAACCCTCAAGAGACAACACTCCTCCCTAAGGGAAACTTAGAGGTTTAAAGGCTTGTTGCACATGCTCAGTGCAATCGCGTCACCTGCGAAAGTGGTGTAATAATTTTCTTATTTTTTGTTTTGCTCGGGACGAGCAAAAAGATAAGTGCGGGGGAGTGATTAGTCTCTAATTTTGCATAATTTTCATCACATTCTCATATTTATTTGATGTAAAATTCTGCTAATAATGCTTTGCTTACTTAATTCAAGGTCCATGGTGTGCAAATGAAGAAGAAGACCTAAATCACCATTTAATGGGTGATTAAAGGCCTACCAAATAGTCATTGACTTTAGGGAGGAGATTTTGTCAGCCCAGGGCATCAAATCACGAATCCTGGAGATCATGTGGACAGGAAACAGAAGGGACGACACGTTGCCCAAACCCTGGCGCGTGCCGCCCTAATATGGCCGCGAAAACGCGGCCAGGGCCGTGTTTCCGCAGCCATACGGTCGCGGCGCGCGCCTGGCTTTGGGCCAGGGGTTGTCCCCTGGCCCCCTTTCCTCTGGTGCCTATAAATATCCCCCATGTGTCTTCAGTTTGGGGAAATCCAGAGCTTTAGGATCTTTATGTTAGTTTGATTTTGGAGTTGTAGTTGTTTTGTTTTTCTTCTTCTTCTAGTTGATTTAGCCATTAGAGTGAAAGAGAGAGAGTGTGTGTAAGAGTCATATTTGAAAGGTGACAAGCTAATACAGGTAACTACTTCTCTTTCTTCTTTCTATTTTCTAGTTATTTCCTTTGCTTTTATCTCTTTGTTTTAGTGTAACTCCTTTTCTCTTTACCTCTTCTCTTTTATTGTTTCTTTTACTACCATGTTTAACCAACTCCTCCATAGCATGGCTAACTAACTACTAACCTGCTAATCTCTAACAACTTGATTGATAAACCCAAATGAGTCAATAGTGTCAAATAAGCCTTGTGCAAACGAGAGCTATGATATCTTAAGACGAGGGTTCTAACTCTAACTTACATACAAGTATTCACTTTCTTATATTTCATGCTTAACGGGTTTTTGATGATCTATGGACTGTATCCTTTACTTGTTTTTGTAAGTTAGAGATTTTTCTTTTAACTTTGCCGCTACCATTAGTGCACTTGTGTCTTTCCTTATCTCGCCTTCTATTGGATCTTGATAAGGGAATGTCTAAGTTTTTTCGTGTAAAGCTAAGTTAAAGGAAGGACTTTCATTCGTTTCCAACGTGAAAAGTTCCTATGCATAAAGATTTTACTTGCCTATGATCCATCGTGAGGCTACATCTTCAAGAAGTTAGCGATTAGTGGGAGCACTTAGTAGAAACATAGCCATGCACTTTTACCATTAAAAAAAATCCACTTTTACAAACAAGCAAACCAATTCAAAACTATTCTTGAAACAAACTTGTTTTCATTTTCAAATTATTTATTGGAAACAAGGAACTTTCTCTTTTCTTAAACAAAAAAGCAGCATCAAGCTTTCATCGCTCTCCCTCCTGGTGGATATGACCTATATAGCCACTTCGCAACTACGGAAGAATCAGAAAAGCAGTAACATCGACCCACACTCTCTTTACTTATTCTTGTACTTGCTCTTTGCCGATCATTTGCATAAGACTTATTTGACACTATTGACTCATTTGGGTTATCAATAAAGTTGTTAGAGATTAGTGGGTTAGTAGTTAGTTTCCATGCAATGGAAGAGTTAGTTAGACATGGTAGCAAAAGAAACAACAAAAGAAAAGAAGTAAAGAGACAGGGAGTTATACTACAACAAGAAAGTAAAAGCAAATTGAAAATACAAGTAAATGGAAAGAAGAAAGAGAAGTAGTTACTTGTATTAGTTTGTCACCTTCAAATACAACTTGTACACACTCTCTCTCTTTCACTCTAATTGCTAAACTAACTAGAAGAAGAAGAAAACATAAAAACAACTACTACTCCTAGAAATAAAGTAACAACAACACTCTAAACTCTGGATATCTTCCCTGCTGAACCCCAAAGGGGTATTTATAGGCACCAGGGGAAAGGGGGCCAGGGGGACAACCCTGGCCCAAAGCCGGGCGCGGCCCGCCCGTACGGTCGCATTTTCGCGGCCCTACCAGGGCGGCGCGCGCCTACCTTCGGGCAACGTGTCGTCCCTTTTGTCTCCTATTAGTTGGATCTTCTGAATTCTGGATTTGATGCCCTGGGCTGACAATATCTCCTCCCTCAGTTCAATGGCTACTTGGTAGGCCTTTAATCACCCATTAAATGGTGATTTAGGGTCTTCTTCTTCATTTGCACGCCATGGACTTGGGATCAAGCAATCAAAGCTTTATTAGCAAAATTTTAAATAAAATAAATATGCGAGTGTGATAAAAATTATGCAAAATTAGAGAGTAATCACACCCCTACACTTATCTTTTTGCTCGTCCCGAGCAAAACAAAAATAAGAAAATTATTATACCACTTTCGCAGGTTACGCGATTGCACCGAGCATGTGTAACAAGCCTTTAAACCGCTAGGTTTCCCCTAGAGGAGGAGTGTTGTCTCCTAATGATTTTCAGAGGATTGCACCCACAAAATTCAGTAAGTAAAGAAAAAATATTAGTTGTTAGCAAACCTCTTTAAGAAAAAGAACTTTCAACCATCTAAGTAAAAATGAAATGATGTAAGAATTAGGTTCAACCCTCATAAGTCCTCCTATACTTTAGCCTTCATAAAGAAGAAATTATGGTTTTTCTTTAAATTTAGAAAGGATCTCGTACTTCTAACTCATTATGTTATTTTACTTTAGATAGATATGCATAATGTGTAAGTGTGATGTGCTTGGGATTTCTCAACTCAACTTTGAATATCATTTAATTTTATTAATATTTATCCATTATTCTTAGTTTCATTAGGCTTTCTACTTTACTTATGTAACACATATCAAACCGATGACTCCCAACCAGATGGTTCTAGGGCACCAGGTGGAAAAATGCCCCTCAGGTCAAATATGCAAGTAGAGTAGGCCACGAAATCAAGATTTACTTATATATTATATATATTTATTATTTTTATATTTTTTTTGCGTGAGTAATTATGCTTCTTGAGGCACAATTATCTAGCTTTTTTCTTTTTTCTTTTTTTTAGAGTTGTGTCTCTAAATCTCAAGCATGTGTGTGTGGTTTATGTATATTCTACTAAGGCTGAATAAAAAGTATGAGTTATTTTCTTTATCCCTCCTAACTCTTAGTCAAACCAATGTTTTATTTTTATTTAGGCTAAAATAAAGATTTCTTAATAAGGTTCCCTTAATTCCTACAACCTTTTGGTATGTTTATAAAGAGTATGAAAATTCTTTTTTCATTCTGGAGTTTTTTTAAAGTAAAAAGAAAAAGAAAAAGTGAAAATGTTAGGACTCCCCATACCTATCTAATGCATTGTCCTCAATGAATGTCATGTAAATGCAAAGGCAATACGCTTTTGTCGAATCGGGCCGGCCAAGTGCGAATAGGCGAAAGAAATGTCAAAAATATAGTAGGGGAAAGCATATAAACAATTAGTAATTTTTTTATTTATTTATTTTTTAGTTGCGGTGTGGATGACTGTGGTTAGGTGTATGACGGGGTAAAAAGAGTCAGCACACTATCAACCTGAGATGCAGGCTTAGTGGTCAAAAAGGGCTTCAGTCTTTGCCCATTCACTTTGAATTCCGTGTTGTTCTTAGGATCGACAATAATCACATCACCGTGTGGAAAGACGGTGCGCACAATGAATGATCCAGACCAACGAGTCTTCAGCTTCCCTGTGAAAATGTGAAGCCTCGAGTTGTACAGCAGAACCTGGTCTCCCGGGGCAAACTTTTTCTGGTTTATGATCTGGTCATGAAAAAGTTTAGTCCTGCTTTTGGTGATCTGAGCATTCTTGTAGGCTTCATTCTGTATCTCTTCTAATTCTGAGATCTGCAGTCTCCTTAGCCTACTGGCCTCAGTCAGATTAAAATTGAGTTGCTTAATGGCCCATAAGGCATGGTGTTCTAACTCGACTGGCAGATGACAGGCTTTTCTGAATATGATTATGTAAGGAGACATCCCCAGGACTGTCTTAAAAGCAGTGTGGTAAGCCCACAGTGCATCATGAGTTTGACCGAAGAATCCTTTCAGTTTTGGCCGATAGTCTTTTTCAAAATGAGCTTGATCTGTCGATTGGTGACTTCGACCTGTCCATTTGTCTGGGGATGATATGGAATGGATAACTTGTGATTGATGGAATATTTCTACATCAGACCTTCAAAAACTCTATTGCAAAAATGTGATCCATTATCACTAATTATCGCTCTGGGGTGCTAAATCAGGAGAAAATGTTTTCTTTGAGAAATTTGACAACCACTTTGTTGTCATTGGTCTTATTTGGCACAGCTTCTAGCCATTTAGAGACGTAATCTACAGCAACCAAAATGAACTAGTTGCCGAAGGAATTAGGAATGGTCCCATGAAGTCGATACCCCAAACATCAAAAATTTCAACTTCAAGGATCGGATTCAGGGGCATTGATTAGTCTACAATTCTGCATTATTATATCGCATTTTCCCACCTATTTATGAATAAAATTTCGGTCTAAATCGTGTTTTGGTCTCTCTTGCAGGTAAATCATGAGTTTAAGGGCAAAGGAGTAATAAGAGCTTAATTAAACCCATTTTAGGGTAATTAAATCCACAATTCTTGGAGGCCAAGTAAGGGATCTTCTAGAAGATACGTCGAACCTAGACTCTTGCGCACGTCAGACGAATATTCGGGCGAAATTACCAGAATTGGGATATACCAGGAAGCTCCCCGAAGCGCCACGGATTCCCGCACCAAACCAGGGACTTTTGTCCCTGGTATTGCCGCGGATCCGCAGTAATTGTCGCGGATCCGCGGTAATCTGTGGGGCCACGCGTCGATCTTCTACGCGTCGCCCCGTCTCGTCTTCCAGAAGTCTCCTACGCCTATAAATACACCTGCATAGGTCCAAAACGAAGCAGTTTTTGATTTTAGGAGAAGTTTTTGATTTTAGGCTAGGGTTTCTATGTTTTAGGGTAGTGTAGGTAGGTGTTCTTCATTTCATTTCTTGTGTATTTTCTTTTCTTTTTAGATCTTGTAGTAGGGCTGAGAGATTCAGAGAGAGATAGAGAGGGATTGATGTAATAGATGGTGACAACTATGTAAAGGTGCCTCCTTTCTTCTCCAATGTAATCTTCTCCATCTTCTACATGATGCTTTGCTAACTTTTCTTCTTCTCATGGCAATCTAACTACTAACCACTAACTATCTAACCACTTACTTTATAATCCACATGAATCTAATAGCCTCTACAAGGCCTTGCTCTTGCAAGAGCCATTGATGATGGATTCTAACATTCTAACATTCTAACACCTAACCCGCTAACTTGCTAACTTGCAATGTCTTCTTTATTTCATGCTCACCTCTAACCGGTTTTGATGATTTAATAAGTAGCTTACAACTTGTTAGTGGTATGGATGTGTTGTTTGAATGTAGAAGATCAATCTTATGGGCCATGCTCTGTATCGTCTCTTGAAGCCAAGGACTAGTGATGATCAAGGATCCATGTGAGGCAACTATCACTAAGAGGTTAGCATGGTTAGTGGAGCAATTGGTAGTTAGTAGCCATGAGTTTTCTTTTATCTTGTTTTAAAAATCAATTTCCAAATTCATTTTATCATTTTCATCGTTGTCTTAACCACCTTCTTTGTTCAACTTTGTTTCATCTTCTTTTCTATTTTGTTTTTCAAATCACTTCTCTTTTGTTTTCTTTGCCATTTTCATCGCCTTCTCTTCCTACCACATGCTTGATTTCCTTTTCTTTTCTTTTCACTTTCTTTTTCTAATTCTTTGAATAAAGAAGAACTGTTAACAAACGACGTGTATAGAGACTGTTAATGCTTTTATCGTCTCCCGTCCCTGTGGATTCGACCCGTTGAGCCAATGCTATAACGGAAGTATCGAGGGAACATTAGCACATACGAGCTTTTCATTGATTTCACAAAACACACATTTTTTGAGTGCTAGTTCCGCCCCGATCAGGCATCATGTCTCTTCATGAAATTTTCCCAATCTTCTGACAATTTCCACATGTCTTGCAAAAGTGGAATGAGTCTTTGAATAAAGTAGGCCAGTAAAACTCACTTTTTAAAACTTTCTCTGCAGTCTTGTGGGGACTGAAGTGTCCTCCGCATGCAACTTCATGGCAAAAGCTTAGCATACTCCTCTGTTTTTCCTCTGGTATGCACCGTCGAATAATCTGGTCGGGATAATACTTAAAAAGATACGACTTTTCCCAGAAGAAGTACCGTACTTGGGTAAAGAAACGACACTGGTCTTGCCTTGTCCAGTCAGCGGGTAATTGTCCAGTGGCCAGGTAATTGACTATGTCCGCATACAAGGGTTCCTTGAAAATAGTCAGGATGTGCTCGTCGGGAAAATACTCGTTGATCGGAGCTTGTATGAGAGGTACGTTCAGAATTCGTGATAGATTATCAGCAGTCACATTTTCTATACCTCGTTTATCCTGAATTTCTAGGTCAAATTCTTGAAGCAAAAGGATCCACCGAATCAATCGGGCCTTAGCTTCCTTCTTGGTCATGAGGTATTTTAGTGCTGAGTGATCTGTGAAAATCATCGTCTTCGATCCTAACAAATAGGGCCGGAACTTCTCTAACACAAAGACAACAGCCAAGAATTCCTTCTCGGTTGTTGTATAATTCTGTTAGGCGCCATTCATGGTCCTACTCGAGTAGTAAATCACGTGCTGCCTATTGTTGATGCGCTGTCCTAGAACAGCGCTAATAGCAAAATTAGAGGCATCGCACATGATTTCAAATGGTTATGCCCAATTAGGAGCAGAAATAATAGGCGCAGAAATAAGTTCTTGCTTAAGATTCCCCCATGACTTGAAACGTTCATCGTTAAAATCAAAGGGTACGTCCTTTGCGAGCTGGTTGGTTAAGGGCCTAGCGATCTTGCTAAAATCCTTAATGAACCATCGGTAGAACCCAACATACCCTAGAAAGGATCTAATATCCTTGATGCTTTTGGGTGGGGGAAGCTTAGCAATCACTTCTACTTTAGCCTTGTCCACTTCAATTCCTCTCCTAGAAATCATGGCCTAGGACAATCCCCTGTCTCACCATTAAGTGACATTTCTCCCAGTTCAGAGTTAGGTTCTTTTCTTCGCATCTTTGCAGAACCAACTCAAGATGATGAAGACATTGTTCAAATGAATCTCCGTAGATGGAGAAGTCATCCATAAAAATCTCAAGAAAACATTCTACCATGTCGAAGAACAAACTGAGCATGCACCGTCGGAATGTCGCAGGAGCGTTACACAATCCAAAGGGCATGCATCGATAAGCGAAGGTTCCAAATGGGCGATGAACGTGATCTTTTCCTGGTCTTCTGCAGCAATGGGGATTTGACTGTATCCCGAGTACCCATCTAGGAAGCAATAGTACTCATGTCCAGCCAAGCGTTCAAGTATTTGGTCGATGAAGGGTAGCGGGAAGTGGTCTTTACGGGTGGCTGCATTCAACTTTCTATAGTCAATACAAATACGAATCTTAGTAAGCAGTATTGTTTGTACTAACTCTTTTTGCTTATTCTCAACCACTGTAAAGCCAGCTTTCTTCGAGACCCCATGAACCGGGCTAACCCATTTGCTAACAAAAATGGGATAAATGATCCCATTGTCTAATAGTTTCAAAATTTCCGATTTTACTGCCTATTGCATGAGTGGGTTAAGCCTACGTTGTGGGTCCCTCCTGGGAGTCGCTTCTTCGGTTAAATGGATTCTATGTTGAACTATTGTTGGACTTATCCCTTTGGTATCCTTCATCGGCCATCCAATGACTTCCCTTTGGCTCTTCAGAATAGACATTAAGTTGTCCTCTTGTTGCTCAGTCAGGTGGGATGCTTGATGACTGGCAAGATTTCTCTTCCTCCCAGGTAGGCGTACTTGAGGTGTTCAGGTAAGGTTTTTAGCTCTAGAGAAGGTGTTGCTTCATTGGAGGCAATCTCCAAACTTTCAATCCTATGATGAGGTACACTTTGGCTTAATGCCCAGTCCACTGCCGAATCCACGATCTGGTCTAGACTAAAATCCTCAGACTCCAAATCAAACTCTGCCTCTGTTTCTATCTCCATGCTTTCCTCATGCTCACTGGTCAGATTTTCAATGAAATTGACCTCAAAAGTTTGATCATTGATATCCCTGGGTTGTCTTCCAAGATTGAAGACATTGACTTCCTTCATCATATCTCCAAAGGTCATCACATGGACCCGTTCCTACAGTTGATTATGGCATTGGCTGTAGCAAGGAATGGGCGCCCTAAGATGACCGGAGTTTGAAATCGCGGATTTGATACAGGTTGGGTCTCAAGCACAATGAAGTCAACGGAGTAGATGAAATCCCCGACCTGGATAAGAACATCTGTGTTTCTCCCTTGGAGATTTTCACAGATCGGTCAGTTAACTGAATAGTGACTCGAGTTGGGCTCAGCTCGCCCAACCCAAGTTGCTGGTATACTGAGAGAGATAGCAAGTTGATACTTGCTCCCAGGTCAAGGAGTGCTCTGCTAATTTCTATTTGTCCTACGGTGCAGGAAATTGTGGGACATCCGGGATCTTTGTATTTCACCAGAACGGGACCAGACAGAATTTCGCTTATGTTGGTTGCCAAGAACACTTTCTTGGGAACATTTGTCTTTCTCTTCTTCGTACACATATCCTTAAGAAATTTGGCATAAGCTGGGACTTGTTGGATAGCGTCAAGAAGAGGCACATTCAGTTTGACCTGGTTAAACATCTCAAGTATCTTCTCAATGTGCATATTCTTATTGTTGTTCCTAAGCCTATTGGGAAAGGGTGCTATAGGATTATGAACTTGATCAGCAGCTTTGTCCTCGTCAGATGTTTGTAGAGTAGATTGGGAGGAACTAGCAGAGGTGGAGGCTGGAGTAGGATCACTGTGGATAGGATTTTTCTGTTGGTAGACCAGGTTGTCCACCTTCTTTCCAGATCGAAGTGTATGAACAATATTACACTGGTTAATCGAAGGATCCTGAATTTCATACGCTTGATTGGAGTTTTTGGGTTAACTAGCGGCTGACTAGGTAAAGTACCTTTTGGTCTTTCACTTAGAGAGCTAGCTAATTGGCTCATCTGCATTTCCAATCTCGATATGGCCTGTGAAGGTTGTTCAGTGTTTGTCCCTTATTTTACATGAAGGCGGCTTGGGACTTCATAAAAGCCTCCATGTTCTCTTCCAATTTACTAAATTTCTTTTCCATTGGTGAATTTTGGAAGGTGGAAGATGGGGCTTGATTGGGGAAATTTGGTGGAAGATTGGGATGGTGAAAATTATTGGGAAAGTTCGGCCTGGGAGAATTGTTCTGGGCCCAAGAGAAATTTGGGTGATTTCTCCAACTGGGATTGTATGTTTGTGAGTAAGGATTATGCGGCGGCCGTGAGTAGGCCGCGTTCAGGTGTTCCGGTGGCACTTACTGAGTATGGAAAACAGGGCACTCTTTAAAGACATGGTTTGGTGCCTGACAGTATGAACAACCCGGATTGTGAATTGGTGGTGGGTTGATTTGGTTGACACTGGCTGGCTCTTTTATTTCTAGAGCCTCTATTCTCCTTATTAGGGTTGCAATCTTAGCTTCTGCAGCTATGGATGATTCTAGAGATAGGAGCCCTCCTTTTGAAGCTATAGATTGTGAATTCCTTGGTTTTTCCGAGCTGGCTCCCATTGCAGGGTTTTCTAAGCTAAATCCTAAAATAAATCCCAACCCTGATTCTCATCCTTTTGCAAGAACCCTCCCTGACACATGGTTTCTAACAGGGTTTTCGTTTGATAATCTAAACCATCGTAGAGAATCTGGCACTGACACCATTTCTCCACACCGTGATGAGGGCACTGAGCGAGGAGATCTTTGAATCGCTCAAAGTATCTCCAAAATCGTTTGCTCGGTTCTTGCCTGAACTGCATGATATTCTTTTTGATGAGGGCAGTCTTGTGAATTGGGTAGAATTTCTTCAAGAAGGCTTTGACAAAATCATCCCACGTTGTAACTGAATCTACCGCCAAACTGTACAACCATTTCTTAGCTAGGTCCTTTAGGGAAAAGGGGATGAAACATGACCTAACGGCATCGTCTCCTAGTTGGGGAATACGCATCATGAGGCATACTTCTTCAAATTCCCTAACAAAGAAGAATGCGTCCTCTGATTCTAAACCATGAAACTTTGGAATAGTATTGAAGCATTGAGGCTTTAATTCAAAGTTATTTTCATTTGCCTCAGGTAGTTTTATACAAGATGGCAATGAGGTTTTGATCGGGTAAAACCTGTCTTGAAGTGACGCCATCACCGGTTCTGGATGCAAGGGTAGAGAAGTATTTCTGGTTAATCTGGAAGTTATAGGATCTCTAATCCACTCTTGCATGCAGCACACCACAAATAACGTAAAGACAACAAACACTCAAAAAGAATAAAAAACAAACAAAAGAAAGAAAAACAACCACAAAGCCTTAGTCTAAGGTACCTAGACCTAGACGACTCCTAACTGGTCGATTCTCTGGGGGAGGTTGTTGCAGGAACTCGACTACAAGCTAATCGGCCAGGAAAGGGCAAAACTCAGTGGGAAGTATCCGGGCGTGAGCCACGGGCCTTAATTACGCCAAACCACGGAGCTTTTGAGGCTTTGTCTCTCAATCCACTTTCCTTAGACACCAATTTTACAGGGGTATAGTTCTTGAAATTTCCACACTCGGTTAATCTCTTTGTGAGTCTGAGATGTCCCTAGGGCCAACGTCTATCAATTTTTAGTTAAGACTTGGGATAGTGTGAGTGCACTTGGAGATGGTTTTTAGGCTAAGGAAGGGTGACGAAATCCCCACCTTATCTTATTTATTTGAGATTTTTCCCTTAATGTCAATTGTGCAAGTGTACAGTATATTCACAACAAGGTAACACTCAAAGCGATAAATCACTCCATAATGTTGGTCCTATTCTATATGAATGCACACGTATCTTTTCGCCAGCACTCTTCAACAGAAATTGAAATGAATTGAAACAGATACGTGCCCTAAATGCAAGAGTCTAATCCAAATTTCAATTAAGCAACAAGTGAATTTCTGTTGAGATTATTACACATGTATAAGGTGAAGCATTCAAGGGAACTAAAAAAATTTTAGAAAGCAATTTGAACGGTTTTCGGCAACCCTGTAGAAGAGTTTGTTAGTACTTCAATCGGAGAAACTCGCTTTTACACGAATTTTCTGAGGGCAAATGAATCCTCGTGCAACGTCTTTGGCCACCACTCTCGCTTCCCGTGATAGTGAGCTCCTTGGTACTTCTCCTACACACAAGAACAAAGAAAAATCTTTAGTATTGGACAATAAAGTCGTTCCCTCCCATCAATGGCGCCAAATTTAATCGGCAAAAAGCAAGCACAAAAATAGGTAATGGAATGTGGGTCGATGTTACTGCTTTTGCGATTCTTCCGTAGTAGCAAAGTGGCTCTACGGGTCATACCCACAAGGAGGGGGAGAGCGATGAAAGATTGATGCGGCTTCTTTGTTCAAGAAAAGAGAAAGTTCTTTGTTTCAAATAAAGAATTTGAAAATGAAAACAAGTTGGTTTCAAAAATTGTTTTTAGAATGATTTGGTGGTTTGTAAAAGTGATTTTTCTAGATGGTAAAAACGCATGGCTAACTTTCTACTAAGTGCTCCCACTAATCCCTAACTTCTCGAAGATGTAGCCTCGCGATGGATCATATGCAAGTATTACCTTTATGCATAGGAACTATTCACGTTGGGACCGAATGAAAGTCCTTTTAACTTGGCTTCACACGGCAAAACTTGGACATTCCCTTATCAAGATCCAATACAAGGCGAGAATAAGGGAAGACACAAGTGCACTAATGGTATCAGCAAAGTTAAAAGAAAAATCTCTAACTTATAAAAACAAGTAAAGTATATAATCCATTGATCATTAAAAACCCGTTAAGTATGAAATATAAGAAAGTGAATACTTGTATGTAAGTTAGAGTTAGAACCCTCGTCGTAAGATATCATAGCTCTCGTTTGCACAAGGCTTATTTGACACTATTGACTCATTTGGGTTATTAATCAAGTTGTTAGAGATTAGTGAATTAGTAGTTAGTTAGCCATGTAATTGAAGAGTTAGTTAGACATGGTAGTAAAAGAAACAACAAAAGAAAAGAAGTAAAGAGAAAGGGAGTTACACTACAACAAGAAAGTAAAAGCAAATAGAAAACACAAGTAAATGAAAGAAGAAAGAGAAGTAGTTACTTGTATTAGCTTGTCACCTTCAAATACAACTTGTGCACACTCTTTATCTTTCACTCTAATGGCTAAACTAACTAGAAGAAGAAGGAAATATAAAAACAACTACTACTCCTAGAAACAAAGTAACAACAACAACTCTAAACTCTGGATATCTTCCCTGAACCCCAAGGGGCGTATTTATAGGCACAAGGGAAAAGGGGGCAAAGGGGACAACCCCTGGCCTAAAGCCCGAGCGCGGCCGCGCCCGTACGGCCGCGGAAACGCGGCCTAGGCCGCGTTTCCATGGCCCTGCCAGGGCGGCGCGTGCCTGGCTTCGGGTAGCATGTCGTCCCTTCTGTCTCCTGTCAGTTGGATCTTCTGGATTCTGGATTGATGCCCTGGGCTGACAAAATCTCCTCCCTAAGGTCAATGGCTACTTTGGTAGGCTTTTAATCACCCATTAAATGGTGATTTAGGGTCTTCTTCTTCATTTGCACACCATGGACCTAGGATCAAGCAAACAAAGTTTTATTAGCAGAATTTTATATCAAATAAATATGCGAATGCTATAAAAATTATGCAAAATTAAAGACTAATGACTCATCATCTCAACCAAATTTCCAAGAGTCCTACTCATCTTTTCCAATCTCACCGATTCAAAATAAAAAACCATCAGTACTGGACTTGAATATGGAACCCTTGCGTGAGTCCGAGCAGCAATCGCAAAATCTGATAGACTCATAATTTCACCACAATTTCCAAAATCAACTTTCAAATAACCTTTTTAAGAACCAATTGTAAAAAGTATGGAAGATATAATTCAGACTCAAAATTCTGTTACCCGGCCTATCAGTAGGTTAGACTTAATAATGAGCGATTTGATCAATGAGAGCGAGGAAAGTCTTTCTTGTCAACCTTTGACCAATCCTTATATCCCTAACTCTACCGATTGGACCCAAGAATCATGCTATTTTGGAAATCAAGATTCAATTTCAGCAAACCTATTGAAACTTGACCAAACTCCAAGGTTTGAAAATCACATTGATATTTTGGCAAGTTATCCCTTTCCTGAAATTGAAATTGAATATGAAAGTGATCCTGAGCCTGAAGTTGGTGATTCCATTTCACTTTTTGATTCAATAATGACTCCGGTATCTTTACCAGATTTTTTCTCTATTCTGAAATCAACATTGAATCCTGTACCAGTACACTATGAAATTGAATCACCAATATCTTATGATCACAATTCATTGATGGGGAAAGTGTGTAAACATCAATCCTTTAGTTTGGACCCTATTTTTGAACTAATTTTGACTCTCACTTTTGAATCTCGACTTGATATGAGTTAAATTTCTGAGTCGGTATCAGTTTTTGTTCCTATTCCATTTCAGTCTAAATCAATCATCTTTCAAAATCACACTTCATTCTTTGACAAGAATGTTGAAGAAAATGACTCAGTAATTATTTTTGAAAATTAAAAATTGGATTGGGGTAATTTTTTCAATAAGATCATATAGCTCTCCAACATTTTACTGGTCATATTAGAGAGGTCATTGGTGGGTTCCTACAAGATCCATAATTTTTGAATTGGGCCACATTTCGTGGACCAATTACACCACTACCGGAGCCACCACTATGAGGTAATTTTCCTTCCCTTCCCATCCCATTTGTTTCATGAATATACACATTCAAGATGCATTGAGAACAATGCATGAGATAATTGTGGGGGAGGGTTTACTAACATAGTTAGTTTTACAATTTCTTTCTTTTATACTTCTTTTTAGGAAATTTTTAAAATTTTCTTTTATATAAAAAATCTTTTCTTTTCTTTTTAAAAACTTTTTAAAAATAAGAGAAATAGTTTTTATCTATTTTTAAGAAAATTAAGATTATCTTAGGATTAGGAAGACCTAAAATTATGAATTTTTAAATTGGGTCAAAATAATAGATCGTGTTTAAATTTTAGGATAAGAAAGTACGTTTGGAAAGATAATTTGATCTTGAATTTTTTGACTTAGATTTATGCATTTCACACTTACACAATTTTTTGGAATTGAAATAAAGACTGAAAATGCCAAAAAAATATATATATAAAATAAAATGTTGATAATAAAAATCACTTATTGAAGTTGGGTAATTAACCTCAGGAAGCATGATTATTCATGCTTTAAATAGTGGACAAAAAGAAAATAATCCCCATTAGTTTGTGGCCTTGTTTACTCGAGTCCTTAAGCCCGATGGATCTTTTCTCATCTGGTGCCCTAAAACCATATGGTTTGGGTGTCACCGGCTAAAGGCTCATTACCCTAGGAAGCTAGAAAGCCTAAGAAAACTAAAAGAAAAAAAGAAAAAAAATGATATAAATAAATGACATGAAAGTTAGAGTCGATATCCCCAAAAAAAAAATCTTCACTGTTCACAAAGTGCATATTATTCTAAGAGTTTTATGAAAGATCAAAGAATCAATTCACTTTAAATTCTTACATTTAATTTACAACAAGATTTTGCATATCGACTTAATTTAGGGAAGAATAATTTCTGGTTAATCTATGACCTTGGATCATATAAATTTTTGCAGAAATATTTCAACACTTTTCTCTATTTCAAAAATGCTTTTTCAAAATGCTAACATTTCCTTTCTTTCTTTATGGATTTTGTGGGTGTAATCCACTGAAAACCCTCAGGAGACAAAACTCGTCCTCTAGGGGAAACCTAGAGATTTAATGGCTTGTTGCACATACTTAGTGCAATCACGTCACCTGCGAAAGTGGTATAATAATTTTCTTAGTTTTTTATTTTACGCGGGACGAGCAAAAGATAAGTATGGGGGTGTGACTAGTCTCTAAAATTCCATATTTCAAATCACATCTTCACATTTATTTAATATTAAATTCTGTTAATAACACCTCTCTTGCTTGTTTCAGATCCATGGCATGGAATGAAGAAGAATACCTAAAATCACCATTTAATTAGTGATAAAAGCCTACAAATATAGCCATTGACCTTGGAGGGCGGTTTTGTCAAAACCAGGGGCCCAAATCTAGAAATCAGGACATGCAGCCGACAGGGGGACAAGCAGGCAGCGCGCAGCAAGCGGCGCTACGCGCGTCGCCCTAGTACAGCCGCGGAAACGTGGCTTGGGTCGCATTTCCGCGGCTCTTGTGTGGAGCCGCGCACCAAGATTTGACGCGCGGCTCCTTACCTGTACCCTGGTACCCCCTTTCGCCTATAAAAGCCCTGAGATTTTCAGAACTCATGAGGAGAAGTTTTGAGGAGTTTTTCTTTAGTTGTAGTATAGTTTTAGAGTAATTTCTTCTTCTTTGGGTAGTTTAGATTAGTTCTTCTTCTTCTTCCTCTTTATATTTTCTATTTCTTATAGATCTTGTAATAGGAAAGAGAGTATACATAAGTGAAAAGTAAGAGTGCTTGTAATGGAAGGTGACAATCTATGAAAGGTGCTCTCTTTATCTCTCCTTGTTTTCTTCTCTTTAACTCCTTTTACATGTTTAGCTAATTTTCTCTCATGGCAACTAACTACTAACCACTAACTTACTAACTTCTTACTTAATAATTCACATGAATCTAATAGCCTCTACTTGGCCTTGCTCTTGCAAGAGCCATTGATGGCTCATGATGATGGATTCTAACACTCTAACATCCTAACTCTCTAAAAAGCTAACATTACTTTACTCCATGCTTGCTCTTATTTAGTTTTGATAGTTTAAGTATAGCTTGCACTTGTTTTGTTGAGTTTGGATGTGAAAGTTATTATATGGGTCATGCTTTGAAACGCTCTTAAACCGAGGACTAGTGATGGCCGAGGATACATGTGAGGCAACTATCACTAAGAGGTTAGCATGATTAGTGGACATTAGTAGTTAGGAGCCATGAGTTATCTTTCTCTTTTTACTTTATTTTAGATATATTTCAAAAACCGCAAATATCTTATCTTCTATGTTCCCACTTCTTCGTGTTTCACCGTCCTCTTCTCTTTCCATTCTTTGTTTTCTTTTCTTTTGATTCTTTAAAACGTTGAAGAAACTTTAACACACAGATGAACATTCCGGTAAAGCTTCTATCGCTTCCTGTCCCTCTGGCTTCGACTTGTTTAGCCTGTATGCTATAACGGAAGTATCGAGGAAGCCAAAGCACGTATTTTTAATTATTGATTTCAAAACATACACTTTTCATGAGCGATTTCCCCTGATTATGTTCCCTTAAAATTAACGTTATAGCTAAGAAGCTAAACGAGTCATGTATATGATTAGTCTACAATTCTGCATCATTACATCACATTTCCCTACCATTATGATTAAAATAACGCTTCTCACTCATGTTTTGGTCTCCTTTGCAGATAATCAAGACTAGAAGGGCAAAAGGGTAATAAGAGCTTAATTTATCTCATTTTTGGGTAAATAAATCCGGATTTCTTGAAGGCCATGCTAGAGAGCTTCTAGAAGATACATTGAATCTAGACGTTGGCGCGAATCTGCCGAAAATTCGGATCCAAATACCCGAATTCGAGGATACGGAAGGTCCCAAAAGCGCGACGAAACTGCTCGCCAAAACCAGGGACCTGAGTCCCTAGTATGGCAGCGAAAATGTAGCTTTGGCGTATTTTCACGGCCATCTTGGCGAGCCATGTGTCGATTTTCGACACGTAGCCTCGTCTCGTCTTCTTTAGCATTCCTTTGCCTATAAATATCCCTACAGAGACATGAAATGAGAGCAAATCAGTGAGTAGGCTAGGTTTTCTCTCTTCTAGTTGTAGAGTAGGATTTTTTTTCTTCTTTTATTTTGTATTTTCATTTTGTTTTTAGATCTTGTAATAGGGCTGAGATGATTCAGAGAGAGATGAGAGATATGGATGTAATAGATGGTGACAATCTATATAAAGATGTCTCCTTTCTTCTCTGTTGTAATCTCCTCCATCTTCTACATGATGATTAGCAAGTTTTTCTTCTCATGGTAATCTAACTACTAACCACTAACTAGTTAACTACTTACTTAATAATCCACATGAATCTAATAGCATCTACAAGGCCTTGCTATTGCAAGAGCCATTGATGGCTCATGATGATGGATTCTAACATTCTAACATTTTAACATCTAACCACTAACAAGCTAACTTGCAATGTCTTCTTTATTTCAACCTCACCTCTATTTGGTTTTGATGATCTAATAGTACCTTGCAACTTTTTATGTGGTATGGATGTATTTGAATGTGGACGAACCTTCTTATGAGCCATGCTTTGTATCATCTCTTAAACCCAAGGATCCATGCGAGACAACTATCACTAAGAAGTTAGCATGGTTAATGGAGCAATTAGTAGTTAGCAGCCATAGGTTTTCTTTCAAGTTTCCTTCATTTTTTACTTTGTTTTAAAAATAATTTCCTAAATCTTTTTATCACTTTTCTATTGTTATTTTCACCATCTTCTTAGTTCATCCTTGTTTTCATCTTTTTCACCATTGTTTTCATTTTCTTTACCATAAATTTCATCTTCTCTTTTTCTATTTTATTTTTAAACCCACTTTCTAAATCACTCCACTTTCTATTTCATTTCTATTATCTTGTCTTCTTTATCGATTCCACAACCATCTCTTATTTGTGTTCACATCGTCGTTTTCATCACCTTCTCCACCTTTCACTTCTGAATTTCGTTTCTTTTCCTTTCTCTCATTCTTTAACAAAGAAGAAATTGTTAACAACCAATGTAAATAAGAACTGTTAATGCTTCTATCACCTCCCATCCTTATAGATTCGACCCGTTGAGCCAATGCTATAACGGAAGTATCGAGGGAACATTAGCACACACATAATTTTGATTGATTTCATAAAATACACATTTTCAAGTGTTGGTTTCCCCTCGATTACTAATACATTATCTTTTTTAGGTGACACCATTGACAATGACCAAAAGATTCAGAACTACTTAGAGGTGAGCATGAAATAAAGAAGACATTGCAAGTTAGTTTGTTAATGGTTAGATATTAGAATGTTAGAATATTAGAATCGATCATCATGAGCCATCAATGGCTCTTTCAAGAACAAGGCCCTGTAGATGCTATTAGATTCATGTGGATTATCAAGTAAGTGGTTAGCTAGTTAGTGGTTAGTAGTTAGATTTTCATGAGAAGAAAAACTAACTAAGTATCATGTAGAAGACGGAGAAGATTATAATGGAGAAGAAAGGAGACACTTTTACATAGATTGTCACTATCATTACATCAATATCTCTCTATTTCTCTCTGAATTATCTCTGCTCTACTACATGATCTAAAAATAAAATGAAAATATAAAATAAAAATTGAAAAAATCCTACTCTACAACTAGAAGAGAGAAAACCTAGCCTACTGATTAGTCTACAATTTTGCATTATTATGTCACATTTCCCCACCGATTTATGAATAAAATGTCGGTCTAAACCGGGTCTCTCTTGCAGGTAAATCAAGAGTTTAGGGGCAAAGGAGTAATAAGAGCTTAATTAAACCCATTTTAGGGTAATTAAATCCGTAATTCTTGGAGGCCAAGCGAGGGATCTTCTAGAAGATACGTCGAACCTAAACTCTTGCGCACGTCAGACGAATATTCGGGCGAAATTACCAGAATTGGGATATACCAGGAACATTCTCGAAGTGACAGGGACCCCCTGCCAAAAACCAGGGACCTAAATCCCTGGTATTGCCGTGGATCCACGGCAATTGTCGCGTTTCTGCGGCAATTGGGTGGAGCCACGCGTCGATTTTCGACGCGTGGCCCCGTCTCGTCTTCTAGAAGGTACATTTGCTTATAAATACCCCTGTAGAGGTCCAGAACGAGGCAGTTTTTGATTTTAGGAGAAGTTTTAGATTTTAGGCTAGGTTTTCTATGTTGTAGGTAGGTGTTCTTCATTTCATTTCTTTTGTATTTTCCTTTCTTTTTAGATCATGTATTAGAGCTGAGAGATTCAGAGAGAGATAGAGAGGGATTGATGTAATAGATGGTGACAATCTATGTAAAGGTGCCTCCTTTCTTCTCTAATGTAATCTTCTCCATCTTCTACATGATACTTTGCTAATTTTTCTTCTTCTCATGGCAATCTAATTACTAACCACTAACCATCTAACCACTTACTTGATAATCCACATGAATCTAGTAGCCTCTACAAGGCCTTACTCTTGCAAGAGCCATTGATGGCTCATGATGATGGGTTCTAACACCTAACTTGCTAACTTGCTAACCAAGCTAACTCTCTCTTATTTCATGCTTGCTTCTAATGGTTTGATGATCTAATATTTGTATTAGCTTGCTCTTGATGCAAGTTTGAATGTGAAGAACCATCTTATTTGCCATACTTTGTATCGTCTCTTGAAGCCAAGGATTAGTGATGGCCAAGGATCCATGTGAGGCAACTATCACTAAGAGGTTAGTATGGTTAGTGGAGCAATTAGTAGTTAGTAGCCATGAGTTTTCTTTTACTTTGTTTTGAAAATTATTTCCAAAATCCTTTTCTCATTTTTCTATCAATGTTTTCACCATCCTCTTAGTTCACCATTGTTTCATCTTCTTTTCTATTTTGTTTTCCAAACCACTTCTAGTTTGATTTTCTGCGCCGTTTTCATTGCCTTCTCCACCTACCACTTTCTAGATTTCCTTTTCTTTTCTTTCCTTTTCTTTTTCTAATTCTTTTTAACAAAGAAGAACTGTTAACAAAATGACGTGAAAAGAGACTGTTAATGCTTCTATCGCCTCCCGTCCCTGTGGATTCGACCCGTTGAGCCAAGCTATAACGAAAGTATCGAGGAAACATTAGCACATACGAGCTTTTACATTGATTTTACAAAACACACATTTTTTAAATGCTAGTTCCGCCCCGATTAAATTTTTGGCGCCGTTGCCGGGGAACGGGAATGGTTTTGATTTCATGTTTTTGTTAACATTTTTCTTCTCTGTTTTGGTGTGCAGGACAATCTTTACAGGTGCTTAACATTGCAGAATAAACGCTAGCTTTGTATTTTCCTGCTCTAGAAAGCAGGGCCTCAGCTTCTAAAGAACCGCCGCGCAAACGCGACTTTTGCCGCGAAAACGCAGCCATATTGTGATAATTGTATATCTTGTTGTGCTGAGATGTGAGAATTGTAATAGCTAGTGGATCTGTACTATTACTTACCTGTTTTGATTGCCTACACACCACAATAAACTAAAGAACTAAAATACGGTATTTGGACACTTTTAAAACGGTTTAGACATTTGCATTTAGGCGCGTGTCAATTCAATTCCAATATACTGTATTTTGTTCTGTTGTTGTGATCTGTATGGAGATGTACATATGGCATTGCATATAGCATAGGACAAACACGTGGGTGATTTATCGCTTTGTGTTATATTCTTGTCTATATTGCACACTTGCACGAATTGAACTTAAGGGCAAAACCCATACAAGATAAGGTGGGATTTCATCACTCTTTCTTAGCCCAAAAATCACCTCCCCACTCACACAACCCAAGCCCTAATAAAAATTGATAGACAACCCTAGGGACATCTCGGACTCCTTAAGAGATTGACCGAGGGTGAAACTTGTTTTGAATCTTACTCTTGTGAAATCGGTGTCTAAGGTTGGGGATTAAGAGGTTACGCCTCGAAGATACCGTGGTTTGGCCTAATTAAGGCCCGTTTTTTACGCACGGATACCTTCCACCGTATTTTGCCCCTACCTGGCCGATTAGCTTGTGGTCGGATTCAAGCAACATCCTCCCCGGGGAATCGACCAGTTAGGAGTCGTCTAGGTCTAGGTCAACCCTACTATAGGCTTGATTTTTTTTCTTTTTGTTTGTTGTTTGATTTTTCTTTTTTGTTTGTAATTATTTGTGAAATGGAATTCAACAATAACAATTCTTTCAATCCTAATATGAATCCATATTTCACACCGACCCCATTTGTTTCAGATAATTCCAACCCGGTTTTTCACAATATGAACCAATCAAATACACCGTGTTGGCCTTATCCGAATCAATACAACCCATACCCACATTCTTATGATTATAATTTTCAAAATAATTTCAACTCGTCACAGAGTCAATGGGGATTCACCTCCCCCGAGTTAAATTTTCAACCTCCTTGTCCCCTGTGTCCACCTTGTCCACAATTTTCATTCCCTGATTTCGCTTCCTATACTCCTTTTTTTGGACCTCCCATTAAAGAAAAATCCGACCTAGAAAAGAGTATAGAAGCCAATCTACAAGAGGCCGAGCGACAACTTCAGAAAATGTTGGCGTCTCCAATTCCACAATATTTTCAAGAGTCTTACTCAGTTCCACCTCCTCATAATGAACAACCATCTGCCTTGAAACTGAGTAACGAACTCTTGTGTGAGTCTAAGCTTCAATCTCAAAACATTTTGAACTCACATTCTTCACAAAATTTCCAAAATCAAGATTCTTATACTCCCATTCTAGAGCATCCACTTGCAGAAAAATCAAGTATAGAAAAGAGTATAGAAATCTTGCAGGAGTCTGCTTTACAATTTCAAAAACCTTCTTCTCAGTTTATTGATAGGTTGGAAACACAATTGAGTAAATTGGTCAACATTTATAAGAATGAAGAAACTCTCTCTTCTCCACCTTTGACCAATTCAAATATCTCTAACTCTATCAATTTGACCCATGACTCTTGTTGTTTTGGAAACCAAGATTCCTACACTCCTTTTTCAGAACAACCACTTGAAGATACATCACAACTAGAAAAGAGTATAAAAGTCTTGCAAGAGTCCGCGCTAAAATTTCAAAAATCTTCTACCGAGTCTATCAAAAGGTTGAAAACACAATTGAGTCAATTGGTTAGCATTTATAGGAATGAGAAAACTCTATCTTATCAACCTTTGACCAATTCAGCTACCCCAAACTCTATTGATCTGACCCAGGACTCTTGTCACTTTGAAAATCAAGATTCACTTTCAGCACATCCACCTGAACTTGTCCAAAATCCCATTGATATTTTGGTAAGTTATCCTTTTCCTGAGATTGAACTTGAGCATGAATATGATTCTGAACTTCCATTTGGTAATTCAATTTCACTCCCTGATTCAATATTGACTGAGGTGTTTTTACCTGAATTCAGGCCTTTTCCCGAGTCAGTATTGGATCCTGTACCAATTCATTGTGAAATTGAATCACTAATCTTTTATGATGATCATATTGAATTTGACCAATTTCATACTTTTGAAAATCCTATTGACAAATTGGCAAGTTCTCATTTTCATAGAATTGAACTCAATGAGGAATGTGACTTTGATCCTCATATTTATGATCCAGTTCAAATTCCTGAATCAATATTGACTCCTGTTATGTTACCCAATTTGAGCAACATCTTAGAGTCAGTTTTGATTCCCATACCTTTCATTCTTGAACTTGAATCACCAATCTTAGAAAGTCACATTCCATCATGGGGAAATGAATGTGGACTTGAGTTTCAACTTCTTGATTTGGACCCACTTCCTGAACCAATCTCGACTCCTGAACCTTTACTTGACTTAAGCCTTTTTCCTGAGTCGGTATTAGTTCCTATACTTCCTGAGTCCAAATCAATCATTCCATTCTGGAACAAGGTTCTTGATAAATTTGACTCTGAAATTATTTTAAAAATTTGGAAATAGATAGGGTAAAACTCTTAATAAAAATCATTCATATCTACATCATTCTAGTGGGTTGTATTATAGAGGTCTCTGGTGGGTTCCTCCGGATTTCACGCAATTGGATTGGGCCGCATTTCGTGGACCAATCAGACCGCCACCGGAACCACCACCTTGAGGTGATTTTTCCTTCCCTCTCTATTTGTTTCATGCATACATACATCACGATGCATTGAGGACAATGCATGAGATAAGTGTGGGGGAGGGTTTACTAACATAGAGTTTTTAGATTTTCTTTCTTTTACACTTCTTTTAGGATACTTTTAGAAATCTTCCCTTTTGTATATGAATTTTCTCTTTCTTTAAAAACTTTTTGAAAAACAGGAGACAAAGTTTTAATCTATTTTTAAGAAAATTAAGATGATCTTAGAAATTAAGGTAGCCTTAATTATGACATCTTAAACCTAGTCGAAATAATGGATCTTGTTTAAAATTATAGGTTAAGTAAGATAAATTGGAGAGATAATTTTATCTTGAATTTTTACCTTAGATAGTATGCACATCACACTTACACATTTTTGGGATGGAAACAAAGACCTAAAATGCCATAAATAAAAGAAAAAATAAATAAATAAATAAATAAATCATCATCACTTATTAAGCTGGATAATTATGCCTCAAGAAGCATAATTATTCACGCCTAACGGTGGTCAAAAGAAACAAATAATCCCCCTTAGTTTTGTAGCCTTGTTTACTTGACTCCTTAAACCCGAGGGATGTTTTCTCATCTGGTGCCCTAAAACCGTCTGGTCTGGGAGTCATCGGTTATAGGCTCGCTACATGGGTGAACTAGAAAGCCTAAGAAAACTAAGGGAAGAAAAAAGAAGAAAAAAAAAGAATATATATATATATATAAATGGCTTGATGGTTAAAGTTGAAATCCCAGAAATCTTCACTATCACAAAGTACATATTATCTAGGTTTTATGAAGGATAAAATATTCAATCCAATTTTGAAATTCTTACCTTAATTGAGGACAAGATCTTGCATAGAGACTAAGTTTAAGGAAGAATGATTTTTGGTGGACTTATGACCTTAGATTGCTTATATTTTTGCAAAAATATTTCATAAACTCGTCTCTCTTTCAAAATGCATTTTCAAAATACTAACATTTGTCTTCTTTCTTTATGGATTTTGTGGGTGCAATCCGCTGAAAACCCTCAGGAGACAAAACTCCTCCTCTTGGGGTAACCTAGAGGGTTAACGGCTTGTTGCACACGCTCAGTGGAATCGCGTCACCTGCAAAAGTGGTGTAATAACATTTGTAGTATAGTTTTTCTTTTCTTGTTTTGCTCGGGACGAGCAAAAGATAAGTGTGGGGGTGTGATTAGTCTACAATTCTGCATTATTATATCACATTTTCCCACCGATTTATGAATAAAATGTCGGTCTAAACCGTGTTTTGGTCTCTCTTGCAGGTAAATCAAGAGTTTAGGGGCAAAGGAGTAATAAGAGCTTAATTAAACCCATTTTAGGGTAATTAAATCCGCAATTTTTGGAGGCCAGGCAAGGGATCTTCTAGAAGATACGTCGAACCTAGACTCTTGCGCACGTCAGATGAATATTCGGGCAAAATTACCAGAATTGGGATATACTAGGAACATTCTCGAAGTGACGGGGACCCCCTGCCAAAAACCAGGGACCTAAGTCCCTAGTATTGTCGCAGATCCACGGTAATTGCCGCGTTTCCGCGACAATTGGGTGGAGCCACATGTCGATTTTCGACGCGTGGCCCCGTCTCGTCTTCTAGAAGGTACATTTGCCTATAAATACCCCTGTAGAGGTCCAGAATGAGGCAGTTTTTGATTTTAGGAGAAGTTTTGGATTTTAGGCTAGGTTTTCTATGTTGTAGGTAGGTGTTCTTCATTTCATTTGTATTTTCCTTTCTTTTTAGATCATGTATTAGGGCTGAGAGATTCAGAGAGAGATAGAGAGGGATTGATGTAATAGATGGTGACAATCTATGTAAAGGTGCCTCCTTTCTTCTCTAATGTAATCTTCTCCATCTTCTACATGATGCTTTGCTAATTTTTCTTCTTCTCATGGCAATCTAATTACTAACCACTAACCATCTAACCACTTACTTTATAATCCACATGAATCTAGTAGCCTCTACAAGGCCTTGCTCTTGCAAGAGCCATTGATGGCTCATGATGATGGGTTCTAACACCTAACTTGCTAACCAAGCTAACTCTCTCTTATTTCATGCTTGCTTCTAATGGTTTAATGATCTAATATTTGTATTAGCTTGCTCTTGATGCAAGTTTGAATGTGAAGAACCATCTTATTTGCTATGCTTTGTATCGTCTCTTAAAGCCAAGGATTAGTGATGGCCAAGGATCCATGTGAGGCAACTATCACTAAGAGGTTAGCATGGTTAGTGGAGCAATTAGTAGTTAGTAGCCATGAGTTTTCTTTTACTTTGTTTTGAAAATTATTTCCAAAATCCTTTTCTCATTTTTCTATCGATGTTTTCACCATCCTCTTAGTTCACCATTGTTTCATCTTCTTTTCTATTTTGTTTTCCAAACCACTTCTCTTTTGATTTTCTTCGCCATTTTCATTGCCTTCTCCACCTACCACTTTCTAGATTTCCTTTTCTTTTCTTTCCTTTTCTTTTTCTAATTCTTTTTAACAAAGAAGAACTGTTAACAAAATGACGTGAACAGAGACTGTTAATGCTTCTATCGCCTCCCGTCCCTGTGGATTCGACCCGTTGAGCCAATGCTATAACAGAAGTATCAAGGGAACATTAGCACATATGAGCTTTTACATTGATTTTACAAAACACACATTTGTTAGGTGCTAGTTTCGCCCCTATCACCTACTCACTGATCTGCTCACATCTCAGGTCTCTGCAGGGCTTTATATAGGCAAAAGAATCATCTAGAAGACGAAACTGCAAAACTTTGTTCGAATGGGAGAAAGAGCAGAAGTTTAGAGTAAACCATGTAAGTCCATATATCAATGTTTAAGCTCTGGTACGTATGAAGAGTTAATGTGCCCCTTTGAACTACCGTTTGTAGCAAGAGCTATAATGGGTTATATCCGCAGGGAGGGTTTGCGATGGAAGCTTTCTTAGTTCTTATTGTTCTTGTTTTTGAAAAGAAAACGAAAGTTCTTTTTTGTTTAAGAATTGAAAAAGAAAATAAAGAGAAAAGAAGATGATGAATCCTTTTATGTTAAGAAAAGAGGCATGAAAACGAGGAAGGTAGAATGAAAACGGTGAATTTTGGAAAAGTAGAAGAGAAAAATAGACTTTGTTTGAGAAAGAAAGTTTCTTAAAAATTAGGAGAGTTCTTATCAGATAGAAAGAAAGTCATGACTAACTAACAACTCTACACTACTTACTTACTAATTTCTTAGATGAATTGTGTTAAAAAAAGAAGCATGAAAACAAGGAAGATAGAATGAAAACGGTGAATTTTGAAAAGTAGAAGTGAAAAATGGACTTTGTTTGAGAAAGAAAGTTTCTTAAATATTAGGAGAGTTTTTATCAGATAAAAAGAAAGCCGTGACTAACTAACAACTCTACACTACTTACTAATTTCTTGTATGAATTGTGCCTCATGTAGTTTCATTGGTATATTGTCCATCTTGCTTCATCAAGTCAAAGAGTTGGCTCAATTTGTTGAGGAGTTCCTCTCTTAGCTTGGTTAGGTGGCATCCTTGGATCATAAGCTCCCAATAGGTTCACAAGAATGAGACTTAAGAATTTGAGATTCACAATTTAGATATGCATAACATGAATGTTAAGTTCATTAGATCATCAAAGTCATTGTTTAGCTAGCATGAAATAAGAAGCTAGTGCATTAGTTTGTTAGCATACTAAGGTGATCACATCATCATATTCCATCAAGGCTCTTGTTAAGAAAACAAGGCTCTAAATTAGGTACACATGAATATATGGAGGAAATCACAAAACCTTCATTAAGATCAAAAATAATACTCATATTCATTGGGAATTAAAGAGACTTATTAAATACAAGACTAGAAATTATAAACATCCTATGAATCATATGAGTTAGCATCATCCAAGAGTTAGTAGTTAGTAGTGTTAGAGGTTAGTTAGTCATGTTAGAAGGTTAGTTACCCATGTAGAAGTAAAGCAAAGAAGAAAGCATGGTAGATTAAAGTGCAAGAAACTAAAGGCTTGAAAGTAAGAATTAAAAAAGTAAGAATTTAGAGGAGGAAAATCATGAGCTTTGGATTTGATTGTTACTCTTAATTACAGAGATCTCACTCTCACCCTCTCTCTCTCTTCTCTGGAATCTAAAAAGGAGAAAATGAAATTACAAGAGAATACTAAAGAAAAATCTAAAGAAATCCTAATTCTTCTCCTAAAATTTATGGCTATCTCCCCCTTACAACAGAGGCCCTAGGAGTCTTTATATAGGCACCAGGACCTCATCGCTTTTAAT
The DNA here is from genome assembly GCA_038442645.1 of Agave tequilana. Classification (NCBI taxonomy): domain Eukaryota; kingdom Viridiplantae; phylum Streptophyta; class Magnoliopsida; order Asparagales; family Asparagaceae; genus Agave; species Agave tequilana. The sequence goes on from JAVJIF010023530.1 coordinate 29,937, forward strand.
CGTAGCCATAGAATGAAACGCTACATCAACGGTCCAAGTTTTGCCACGGATCCGCGGCCAAATCTGCATTTCCGCGGTAGAATCTTGGCCGTTATGCCAGCGATCCCACTGCAGGCTGTCTCTACCCAGGTGTACTGTGGGAGTTTCTAAAACCGTGAGGATATTCCCTGATTCGTTGCAGATGTGGGCTTCTTTGGATTATAATCTCCTTTAAATCCTTTAATTAGCTTGGATATGGGCCTTCTTCTTCATTAAAAAGTGAACCTGAAATTTAAGAGAAATCGCCATTAAAAAGCTTATTTTTATTGATAATATGCATGGAAGTGTGATGCAAAATGATACAAAATTGAACACTAATCATACCCCCAAACCTAACTTTTGCTCGTTCTCGAGCAAAATAAGCAAAGAAAGAATAAAATCCTAACTAAATTATTACACCACTTCCGTAGGTGACATGATTGCAATGAGTATGTGCAACAAGCCGTTAAACCTCTAAGTTACCCTAGAGGAGGAGTGTTGTCTCTTGAGGGTTTTCAGCGGATTGCACTCACAAAATTCAAAGGAAAAGAAGCATGCTATTGATTTTTTAAAAAGACAAAGAAAGAAAGTTTATGTCTATTTTTGCAAAAATTTAAGTAATCTTCTGGTTTTAGGTTACCCCAAACTATTCCTTCTCATTATAAGTCTCCATTTGAAGTTTTGTCTTCAATTAAGGTTAAGTTTCAAAAGTAGAGAGAGCATCAGATTTTGTATTAAGCCTAAAATATATACATTTATATGTATGAGGAATTGCTCTTAGACTATGATACCTTTAATTATATTTTATTATTATTATATTTTTTTATTTTTATAATTTTTTTTGTATTTACACTTATTTATTTTTCTTAACTTCATTAGGCTTTCTAATTTACCTATGTAGCGAGCCTTTTACCGATGACTCCCAGACCAGATGATCTTAGGGCACTAGATGAGGATACATCCCTAAGGTCTAACGACTCGAGTAAACAAGACCACGAACGCTAAGGACTCAACCACCTTTAGGCGTGACTGGTCATACTTCTTAAGGCACAACTAACCAGCTTAATTGGTGAGTAAGTGTTTATTTATTTCTAAAATTCTTTTTCTTCTTCTTATTTTTTAATTTTATATAAATAAAGGTATTAAGTCTTTGTTTAATCCCTCAACATGTAAATGTATATAATACTTGTTGAAGCCTACCAAGTTGAAGCCTATCATGTTGCAAGATTTTGATGATGGACAAGTATTTCTACCTCATGATGATTGCTCTACCTCAGTTAAAGCCAATTGAAGATTATGGGTGTTTTTGAAAGTTTTTGTGTAACTTTAGATATATATGAAAAGCCTTGATCACTTACACAAAAAATCCTTTCCAAGTCGACTTGACCCTTTGATATAGTCGACTACCCATACTTAGTCGACTTGCCAAAAAGCCCTAGTCAACTAGACCATTCCAAACCAAATTTTCTAACTCTCTGTTTGGACCCTGACATGACTATTAGTCGACTTGACTTATATACCTAGTCGACTAACAGATACCCTAGTCGACTACCCCATTTTCCAAGTCGACTAATATCATATACAAAATTTTCCCAACTCTCTGTTTCTGTCTGAAATGAAACTTAGTCGACTACACCATTTCCCAAGTCGACTAACACATTTTATAGTCGACCAACAATACTATTTAGTCGACTATATTCAGTTATCCAGAAACCTGTTTTGCGAACAGACAGATACCTAGTCGACTAATTGCTAAATCTAGTCGACTAATAGTTGAATTTTTGCCTAGTCTAGTCGACTAACTCAGAATCCTAGTCGACTATAGGCAGTTTCTGACTGTTGGACAGTTTCTCTTATCTGATCCTTTTGGCAACATTTTCCAACGTTTAAATTATCTGAATTGGTCCTATAACTACCCTAACTAACCCTAGTCTTCAGCTATAAATAGGGAAGTTATTCCAAAGGCCAATTACCAAGTCTTTCCATCAGTTTTCAAAAGAAAAATTCCAGAAAACCTGAAAAACTGATTTCCAACTTCTGTTCTTCACCAAAAGACATTCCATTAGTGAAGTTCTCTGAAGTTCATCTTTCCTATACTGTACCTTGTCCACTACACATTCAGTATCAAGGCTATAGGAAAATCATTGTATTCATTCAAAGAAGATTTTGTACAAGGCGTCTTCTTGGGAGTAGAAGAAAGTTGTACAAGGCGTGTTCTCTTTGGTGTAAAGAGGAGTTGTGCACATTTGACAAAGGGCGTTTGTCCAGTGGTGTACAAGGCATTGGTTGTGGGTGTACACAAGTCAAGAAAGGAAAATCTCAAGTATTTTGCTTGGGGACTGGATGTAGGTCACAAGGACCGAACCAGGATAACTCTCGTGTGTTTGCGTTTGTATTTTCTGTGTTTATCTTGTGATTATTTTAATTCCTGTAAGTAGTTTGTTTAAATTTTTATAAACACTATTCACCCCCCCTCTAGTGTTTGTGTTGCTTTGATTATAGATCCTACATTTGGTATCAGAGCGGGTCTCACAATTGGTATCAGAGCCCTGCATACCCTGAACCGGCGTACAAGCTCTGAACCAACAATTGGTATCAGAGCAGGTTCAAGGCAACAACCATACAAAGATGGCAACGGAGTTCCCATCATCCCAATTCAAAGAAAGGCATTCTACACAACGTCCACCGCTATTTGACGGAACCAACTACAACTATTGGAAGTGTAGAATGAAGATCTACTTGCAGTCACTCAACTACGACCTTTGGAACATCGTAGAAGCAGCGTACACCAAGCCTACAACCAACTACAACGCTTGGAGTGAAGATCAAAGAAGAATGCAAATCTTGATGCCAAGGCGATGAATGCTCTATTTTGTGCCTTAACCAAAGAAGAGTTCAACCGTGTGTCAACATCAACCTCTGCACATCAAATATGGCATATTCTTCAGGTAACACACGAAGGCACAAATAAAGTTAAGGAGTCTAAAATATCTATTCTTGTCCATAGGTTTGAGTTATTCACAATGGAGGAGAATGAAACCATATCCGAGATGGTTACAAGATTCACCGATATCACCAATACCTTAGCATCTCTTGAAAAGGACTACACCCAAGTTGAAAGAGTCCGTAAGATTCTTCGTGCACTCACACCGGAATGGGAGAAGAAGACAACCGCAATTGAAGAGGCGAATGATCTCTCAACTATGACATTAGAAAACCTAATTGGTAATCTAATGGCATATGAAGTGCAGATAGAAGAAAGAAAGAAGGACGAACAACAATACCAATCCAAGAAGAAAGTACTTGCCTTCCATACAACTTCAGATACAGACAATTCGGATGAAGATGAAGAAGAAATGGCCATGCTTTCAAGAAAGTTCAAAAGGTTCTTAAAACAAGGTAAGTTTAAAAAGAATAAAGATACTAACGATATTCCTACTTGTTTTAAGTGTAACAAACCAGGCCACATGAAGAAGGATTGTCCATTGATGAAATCAAAAGGACACTTCAAGAACTTCAACAAGTTCAACAAGAAGAAGAAAGCCTTCCAAGCAACATGGGATGATAGCGACTCATCTTCCTCTGACGAAGAAGAAGCAACGGAAACCGCCAATATCTGCTTCATGGCCCAAGAAGACGAGGTACAAGATTATGATGAGTTATTAGAAGCTTTTAATGAATGGTTTAATAATTTCAAAAATGAAAAGATTAAAAATAAAGTCTTAATAAAGGAAAATGACAGACTCATTCTTGAAAATGCATGTTTTGTTTCTCAAACATCTTCTCTAAGTTCTCAAAATGAAGATTTTGAAAAAGTTATTGCATCTTTAAAAAAGGATAATGAAATTTTCTTAAAAGAAAATTCTTTACTTAAAAAGGAAACTATTTCTTTAAATTCTAGAATTTCTATTTTAGATAAAGACATGATTGTTTTCAAAATTAAGTATGAAGATCTTTTGAAAAATGTAACTAAATTTAATAAAGGAAAAGAGAATTTAAATGTTTTATTATCTTCTCAAAAGATGTCTAACAATCATTTTGGTCTTGTTTTTTCAAAAGATAAGATTTATAAACCTACTCATGTTGGTATTGGATTTTCAAAAACCAATTTTGTAAAATCTACACATCTTCATAATAATAATTCTTTTGTGAAAAGAAATACTATTTCAAAAAGAATTAGATGCAAATATATATGGGTTCCTAAGAATCTTAATAATGTTGATAAAAATGTTTATATTGCATCTTATATACATGATGTGTGTAATTCTAAGAATTATGTTTATACTAACAAGTGGAAACCAAATTCCAATTGGATTTGGGTTCCTAAAGACTAATCTTTTTCGGACCCTATCATGATGGGTACCATACAAATTGTTTTATTTTATAGGTACTTTTTAAAGAAAAGTGGATACTTGATAGTGGGTGTTCCAAACACATGACCGGACACATTCAACTACTGTCTTCCGTTCAAATCAAAAAGGGAGGTACAGTGATATTTGGAGACAATAACAAAGGAAAGGTTATTGATACCGGCATCGTTGGTAACATTTTAAAACCCCTTATTGAAAATGTTCTTTTGGTAAGAGGTTTAAAACACAATCTATTAAGTATTAGTCAATTATGTGATAAGGGTTATAAAATTGTTTTTGAAAAAGATGCTTGTCTTATTTATGATACTAATATGAAAGATATTTTATTTAAAGGTTTTCGAAACAATAACATTTATGAGTTATCAATAACATGCATGTCATCTAATGATAATTTATGTCTACTTGCTTCTAATAATGATTATTTTTTATGGCATAAAAGATTTGGTCATTTGAATATGAAAACTATTTCTAAGATTTCTAAATTTGATTTAGTTAAAGGTCTTCCAAAAATTGCTTTTAAAAAGGATTATTTTTGTGATTCTTGTCAATTAGGAAAACAAGTTAAATCATCTTTTAAATCAAAGGATTTAGTTTCTACAAATAGACCTTTAGAATTATTGCATTTGGATTTATTTGGACCTACTCGTGTTTCTTCATTAAACAAGAGTAGATATGTTTTTGTCATTGTTGATGATTATTCACGTTTTTCATGGGTAATTTTTCTTAAAAATAAAAATGATACTTTTGATGAATTTGTAAGTTTTTGTAAAAGAATTCAAAATCAAAAGACTCTAAACATAGTCACTATTCGAAGTGATCATGGAGGAGAATTTGAGAATGAATCTTTTTCAAATTTCTGTGATAAGTATGGTATTACACATAATTTTGCATTTCCTAAAGCATCTCCTCAAAATGGTATTGTAGAGAGAAAGAATAGGACTTTGCAAGAATGTGCTAGAACTATGCTTATGGACAGTAACTTACCAAAATATTTTTGGGCTGAAGCTACTGCTACTGCTTGTTATGTTTTAAATCGTGTGCTTATTCGACCTTTTTTAAATAAAACATCTTATGAATTGTTTCATAATAGGATTCCAAAAGTTTCTTACTTTAAGATTTTTGGATGTAAATGCTTTATCTTAATACAAAAGATGCTTTAGATAAATTTGATGCTAGATACAATGAAGGTATTTTTGTTGGATACTCTACTCATAGTAAAGCATATAGAATATTTAATAAGAAAACATTTACTATTGAAGAATTATTACATGTTAAATTTGATGAATCCTTGACTAAACCTGTTTCTAATACTTCTCCACATGATGATGATCATATCATAGATACTCCTAATGATAATATTGTTATATCTTCTGTTGATACTAACATTTCTAAGGATGATGAAATTCCTACCGAGTTACCGAAAGCATATGTTGAAGTAAGGAATCATCCATAAGATTTGGTAATTGGAGATATAAATCAAGGAGTTCAGACGAGATCCAAGTTGAACTACATGACACAAATTGCCTTCATTTCACTCATTGAACCGAAGAATATCAAAGAAGCATGTGCGGATGATTTTTGGACAATTGCCATGCAGGAAGAGTTGAACCAATTTGTAAGAAATGATGTTTGGGATCTTGTTCAACGTCCTACTGATCATCCAGTCATCGGTACCAGATGGGTCTTTAAGAACAAACTCGATGAATCAGGTGAAGTCATTAAGAACAAAGCAAGGTTAGTAGCACAAGGATACAATCAAGAAGAAGGTATTGATTTTGATGAAACTTATGCACCAGTAGCTAGACTTGAATCTATTCGTATATTACTTGCTTTCTCATGTTTTATGAATTTCAAACTATATCAAATGGATGTTAAAAGTGCCTTTTTAAATGGAATTATTAAGGAAACTGTTTATGTTGAACAACCTCCAGGTTTTGAACATGAAAAATTTTCAAATCATGTTTTTAAACTTAAGAAAGCTTTATATGGTTTAAAGCAAGCACCCCGTGCTTGGTATGATAGATTAAAAAGTTTTCTTTTAAATTCTGATTTTAAGATGGGAAGAGCAGATACAACTCTCTTTATTAAACATGTTGATAAAGATATCTTAATCATTCAGATATATGTTGATGATATCTTATTTGGTTCTACTAACGATAACCTTTGTCAAGAATTTTTTAAGACCATGCAGAGTGAATTTGAGATGAGCCATATGGGCGAACTTACTTACTTCCTCGGTCTGCAAATAAAGCAAATGAAGGATGGAATCTTCATCTCCCAATGCAAATATGCTAAGGAACTTCTAAAGCGATTTGGCATGGAAAATTCTGGTCATAAGAATACTCCCATGAGTACGACAACTTTTTTGGACAAAGATGAAAATGGTAAGAATGTCGATCAGAAACTCTATCGAGGTATGATTGGCTCTTTACTTTATATTACTTCAAGTAGACCTGATATTATGTTCAGTGTATGCTTATGTGCTAGATATCAGTCAAATCCTAAGGAATCACATATTAAAGCAGTGAAAAGGATTTTTCGATACTTAAATAACACAATCAATTATGGTTTATTTTATCCAAAATCATGCACGTTTGATTTATTATCGTATAGTGATGCTGATTTTGCTGGATGTAAATCTGATCGGAAGAGTACTAGTGGTACTTGTCACTTTTTGGGACATTCACTAGTATCATGGTTCAGTAAAAAGCAAAATTCTGTGTCATTATCAACAACCGAGGCAGAATATATTGCTGCTAGTGTTGCATGTGCACAAATTATATGGATGAAACAAACCTTACTTGATTATGGCATGACTATCACAAACTCACCTATTATGTGTGATAATACCAATGCTATTAATTTATCTAAAAATCCTGTTCATCATTCACGTACCAAACATATTGATATTAGACATCATTTTTTACGTGGTCATGCTTTAAAAGGTGACATTTCTTTATCTTTTATATCAACTGATAATCAAATTACTGATATATTCACAAAACCTCTGAAAGAAGATACTTTTATAAAATTTAGAAGAGATTTGGGTATTTGCAATTTTTCCGATTTTTAAACATTTTTTAAGATTTTTTCAAAGGCAATTTTTACATAATTTAGTCGACTTACTATTTTTATTAGTCGACTTATCGAAGACTTAGTCGACCTGCATTTACACCCAGTCGACTCCTGTAACCAACAGAGACTTAACTTTCTGATTTTTCAAAAATTAGTCGACTATAGTAAATATCTAGTCGACTAGTCCATTTATTAGTCGACTAATATTACCCTGTAAGTCGACTAAAACTGTGAAAATTTGTTTTCTGTTTTCGGATTTCCACTTCAAAACCCGACCCGTACTTTTAAGTCAAGGATCCAATAACCCTCTCTTTTAATCCTAACCACTGATCTATTTTCAGGATTGATCCTCACCTTTGATTCATTTCCTTACCTTAACAAAACCCTAGGTTTCCCATTTCTTTTTTCTTCCAGCCGAGCCCTAGTCGACCAGCAGCAGCAAAGGAGAAATTTCTGCAGCAGCCTTCAACAGTGATCTCCTTCCAATTCCTCCACTTTCCCTCCAAATCTTGGTATAATCTTTCAAATTTCAGTACTTTCCTTTCTTATCTATTGTTATCTTGCTTCAATTTTAGTTTTCCCCATGTCAAAATCCAAGAAAACTAAGTTTACTCCCTCATCATTAACTTCCCAAGTTGACTTTAAGAAATTTCTTAAAAATCCAGGCCTAGAGGCAGCTTACATTAGATTGTCCTCTTTAGACATCATTCCAGGAAGATTTGTCAAGTATGAAGATTTTTTCCAATATGATATCATGTCCTATTTGAGAAATTGTGGACTGTTTAATATGTTTTCTACTGACTTTAAGCAAGCATATTATCCATTCCTAATTTATCTGTTCTATACCAACTTAACCTTTGAAGATAATGAGGACGATGTCTATATTTACTCCTTGGTTAAGGGTATCAACTTAAAACTATCTCCAAAATCAATTGGCCATATCCTGTCAATTCCCTTTCACGGCCTCTTACTTGATGACATCACTTTGGATGATGAGGAAGTATTAAGCAATATCTTTCTACCTAGCCAAGGATTGCCTATGACCAACACCAAACTGAAACCTATTCCACGTCTCATAGGTCGTATCCTCTCTTACAATATTTGTCCCAAATCTGGTAGTTACAATTACTATTCCAGAGAATTATCAGCTTGTGTCTATGCTATTATGGCTGGACTCGAGGTTAATTGGGCCAAGATTATCTTTGATGCTATGGTTAAGTATCATTCATCCTTTCTTCCTTTTGGAGCCTTTTTGACACCTATTTTTCGGAAATTTCATGTTGATCTTGCCTCCGAAACTAGTGTCGTTAAGATCTTTGAATTGTTTGATCGTGCCGCCATACATCGAATGAAGTTAACTGATATTCCTCCTCCTGAACCACACCAACCCTCTTCACCTCCACCTAGTCCCCCTCAAGGTCCATCTTCCTCTTCACAACCTCCTTTCAGTGAACCACCTCCAACTCAACCACCTCCATATGCTGATGCATTCTACAATTCCTTGTCTGCTGAGATTGCATCTATTCAAACCCAACAACAAGTTCTGCAAGACTCTCAGTCTCAAGTCCTTGCAAATCAATCTTTGTTGATGAATCGGTTTGAGCACATGCAAATTCAGATGAATTCCTTTGCATCTACTCAATCAGCGATTCTGAGTCTTCTCAAGATACATTTCCCGCCACCTCCTCCTCCCGGATCCGAGCCTTGAAAGACTATGGCGTTGGCGTTTCTTTATGTTTTTTGCTTTTGCAACTATTATGTATTTTCTGTTTTTTAAAAAAAAAAAACTATGTCAGTTTTTATTTGGAACAATGTATGTTTTCTGCTTTTTGTTAATGACAAAGGGGGAGAACTTTGTGTTATGTGTTATGTAACTTTGTGTTATGTGTTAGTTTTAAATCCTATCTGTGTTCTGTTTCATATACTGTGCTATGTGTACCTGTTACATACATATTCTGAAAATTCTGCATGTATTGCAACTTTGTGACATAGTCAAACAACATTGACATATATGTTATGGATATTGACATATGACCATGCAGGTGCAACTTAACACTTTCTGCAGGGGCAAATATATTTGTTTAACCTAGTTACTGCAGGGGAGTTTTGTTGCAGGGGGAGCTATCATAAACATAAGTTGTCATCATCAAAAAGGGGGAGAATGTTGAAGCCTACCAAGTTGAAGCCTATCATGTTGCAAGATTTTGATGATGGACAAGTATTTCTACCTCATGATGATTGCTCTACCTCAGTTAAAGCCAATTGAAGATTATGGGTGTTTTTGAAAGTTTTTGTGTAACTTTATATATATATGAAAAGCCTTGATCACTTACACAAAAAATCCTTTCCAAGTCGACTTGACCCTTTGATATAGTCGACTACCCATACTTAGTCGACTTGCCAAAAAGCCCTAGTCGACTAGACCATTCCAAACCAAATTTCCTAACTCTCTGTTTGGACCCTGACATGACTATTAGTCGACTTGACTTATATACCTAGTCGACTAACAGATACCCTAGTCGACTACCCCATTTTCCAAGTCGACTAATATCATATACAAAATTTTCCCAACTCTCTGTTTCTGTCTGAAATGAAACTTAGTTGACTACACCATTTCCCAAGTCGACAAACACATTTTATAGTCGACCAACAATACTATTTAGTCGACTATATTCAGTTATCCAGAAACCTGTTTTGCCAACAGACAGATACCTAGTCGACTAATTGCTAAATCTAGTCGACTAATAGTTGAATTTTTGCCTAGTCTAGTCGACTAACTCAGAATCCTAGTCGACTATAGGCAGTTTCTGACTGTTGGACAGTTTCTCTTATCTGATCCTTTTGGCAACGTTTTCCAACGTTTAAATTATCTGAATTGGTCCTATAACTACCCTAACTAACCCTAGTCTTCAGCTATAAATAGGGAAGTTATTTCAAAGGCCAATTACCAAGTCTTTCCATCAGTTTTCCAAAGAAAAATTCCAGAAAACCTGAAAAACTGATTTCCAACTTCTGTTCTTCACCAAAAGACATTCCATTAGTGAAGTTCTCTGAAGTTCATCTTTCCTATACTGTACCTTGTCCACTACACATTCAGTATCAAGGCTATAGGAAAATCATTGTATTCATTCAAAGAAGATTTTGTACAAGGCGTCTTCTTGGGAGTAGAAGAAAGTTGTACAAGGCGTGTTCTCTTTGGTGTAAAGAGGAGTTGTGCACATTTGACAAAGGGCGTTTGTCAAGTGGTGTACAAGGCATTGGTTGTGGGTGTACACAAGTCAAGAAAGGAAAATCTCAAGCATTTTGCTTGGGGACTGGATGTAGGTCACAAGAACCGAACCAGGATAACTCTCGTGTGTTTGCGTTTGTATTTTCTGTATTTATCTTGTGATTATTTTAATTCCTGCAAGTAGTTTGTTTAAATTTTTATAAACACTATTCACCCCCCCTCTAGTGTTTGTGTTGCTTTGATTATAGATCCTACAATACTTAGGAAAAATTCAAAATCTAATTATCTTTCTATTCTTTCTTTCTTAACATAAATATCTAACAATTCTTCTTATTTTAACTTATATTAAGAAATCTTATTTTAGAGTTTCCTTAATTCCTAAGATCAAGTTAATTTTTTTTAAAAAAATGGATCAAAAAGAATTTAAATATATATATAAAGAAAATCAAAATCTAAGTTAGTTCTAAAAGAAACTTAAAATCCTAAAAAATCAAAAATCTAAGTTAGTACTAAAAGAAACTTAAAATCTTAAAAAAAAATCAAAAATATAAGTTAGTACTAAATGAAACTTAAAATCCTAAAAAAATCAAAAATCTATGTTAGTACTAAAAGAAACTTAAAATCCTAAAAAAAAAATCAAAAATCTAAGTTAGTACTCATCCCCTCATACCTATCTCATGCATTGTCCCCAATGTATGCAAATAAAACATATGCATGAAATAAGGTAGTGAAAGGATATCACCCCTCCTACGGCTTGAACCGGCTGTGGTACTTGGACCGGCCAACCGTAATCTCCTCAAGCCCTCTTCAATACGGTCCAAATGAGTGGTATGCTCCTCCATTTGCTTTCTTAACCTAATCTGGCCCTTGAAATTTTTCTTCATGCCTTTTCATTTGGAAGACATGAATACTCTAGAATCAGTGAGCGGAGGCTGCTGCCAAAAAGCATGCTCATCATCCTCCTCTAATAATTCCTCAGAAAAGGATTCTGCTTGGGCATCCTCAGGTTAGATACTAGGAGTCCATACAGCATGTAAACAGCTGTTGTATGTGCTAGTTATCTGTTCTGATGCAACAAATATGCAGTCATATGAATCAGACGTCGTTTGGTAGGAAATTCTTACACAAACGAGTCACTAATACGGGATGCGAATATTTGGCTCCTTTAGTGCGTGTAGAGTTGGTGATGAGACAGTTTAATATGATCGTGTTAATGCAGACTATGTGCTGCTTTGTCATCAGATCATGAATAATCTGCAACACTAGCCTATTGAACGAAGTAGTATGGTCTAGGCCGAGAACGTTGTGTTGGATACCAACGCTCAACGCAATTTATATTCCTTAAGGTTGTACTGACTTTGAGCCTACGTCCTGCTCAGTACAACGAGCACCCATGATGGTCATGTACTCTATCAAAGAAAGGGGCTCACTATGATATCGGTTGCTGGGGACTTGCGTGTAATCCTCTATCATATAAGTAGTGACAATGACGTCCCCGGTTGCCAGATGCATAGTAAACTGATAAGCATCGAGGTGTATGGTGGTCTGGTCAATACTAGAGTAGAAGATCTTAACGAGTTGAGGACTACAATAAGCTTTATACTCTGAGTTATCATAAACCAATGTGAACCAATTTCACTCCCTAATCCTATCAAGAAACACATGGCCATACTCATTGATATCACTAAGGATCCTAGAAAAATTCTGTTCTGCAAAAAATAGTAGGTGCCACGTATTGAAATTCAGAGAAAAAGATAGAATTTGCAAACCTCCCCAAGAATTTGTGGGTGGAATCGAAAACTAAATTGCACAGAGCAATCCACACAGAAACGCACAGAACTTGCTATAGATGTGGAATCGATAAGGGAATACGACCACACAGAAATTTCACGGCGTAGGAAGCACCAGAATTGCCACAAATGCGCAGCTTCGGCAGAGAAAACGCAGCAAAGTTTGGGAGGTAGAGGATGGGATTTTTTTGGTGGCGACGCGCTCGTCTCTCCTATCCAGATCTGATCTTAAAACTAGGGTAAAGGTACAGGAGAGGGTTTGAAGGTGTTATATAGATGCCTGAGAAGGGTGATTTCTCTTTTTGACCCTAGGTAAAAACGTAAATAGTTTACCTAGGGTTTTTTTTCTGAATTTTTATTGGTCAAGGATGGGTATATTTATAAGAGAGATAACCTAGGTGTCATTTATCAATTTTTCTATGTTTTCATTCATTCTTCTTTTTTTAATTTTATTCTATTTATTATCACGCTATCTTATTTTATATATATATATATATATAAATAGTTTTTTTATATATTAAGGTAAAAAAAGAAAAAAATTGGAGGTATTTACAAGAAGGGTCCCAAAAGATTTACAATGAATGACAGGAAAATTTGAAGGAGGGCCTGATCACGTATAGATTGGGTCACAAAGACCTAGTTCAAAAGTCCCGTGTGACTCAAGCTTAGTGATGTAGAATAGTTTCTATCTTTGACCATTGACTTTAAAAGTGCTACCATTCTTGGGATCAGAGATTTCTACAGCACCATGAGGAAAAACTGTATGCACAAGACATAGTGTCTTTAGTTTATCAGAAAGAGGTGAAGCTTGGAATTGTATAACAGAACCTTTTGTCCAGGAATAAAATTCTTCCGATTTATGGATTGGTTATGGAAGAGTTTGGTTCTGCATTTAGAAATCTGAGCATAAGCTTCATTTCGTATTTCTTTAAGCTCAAAAATCTGCAATTTTCTTAAGTCATCTGCTTTCTTCAAGTCGAAATTCAGTTGTTTAATAGCCCACAAAGCATGGTGCTCAAGCTCTACAGGAAAATGGCATGGTTTTTGAAATATCACTCGATATGGAGACATTCCTAGGACAGTTTTGTAGGCGGTCCGATAAGCGCATAGTGCATCGACAAGCTTGATGGGTCAGTCCTTCCTATTCTGTCCTACGGTCTTCTCCAAGATGAGTTTAATTTGTCAATTTGTTACCTCCACTTGTCTATTTGTTTGAGGATGATAGGTCGTGAATAATTTGTGAGAAATAGAGTACATCCGCATTAGGGCTTCAAAAGATCAATTGCAGAAATGATTCTCGTTGTCGCTTATTATCGCATGGGGGCTCCGAAGCGTGAAATGATATTTTCTCTTAAAAACTTGATGACAACTCGGTTGTCATTCGTCTTAGTTGGAACAGCTTTCGCCCACTTAGAAACATAATCTACGACTACCAAAATGAATTGGTTGCCACTGGAAATTGGAAAGGGTCTCATGAAATCAATGCCCCATAAGTCAAAATTTTTTACTTCTAGAATTGGTATAAGGGGCATCATATCCTTACGTTTGATTTGACCCGTCATTTGACATCTTGCACATAGTTTGCAAAAATTGTGGGAGTCCTTACAGAGAGTGGGCCAGTAGAAACCACTCTAAAGAACTTTCTCGGCCGTCTTTCGTGAACCAAAGTGTCCACCACGTGCAAACTCATGATAAAATATCAATACACTGTGATATTTATCCTCTGGAAGACACCTTCTAATGATCTAGTCAGGGCAATATTTGAATGATATAGTTCATCCTAAAAGAAGAACCGTATCTGCGTTAAAAAGCGATGCTTGTCCTGTTTTGACCAACTAGAAGGTGTTTTCCCGGTTGCAAGGTAATTTACAATGTCAGTATACCAGGGCTCTTTACACATCACTAAGATGTGTTCATCAGGAAAATTTTCGTTGATTGGTACCATCTCCACTGGTGCATTAGGGATCCTTGAAAGGTAATCAGCCACGACATTTTCAACGCCCTTTTTGTTCTTTATTTCTAGATCAAATTCTTGCAAAAGAAGTATCCAACGAATAAGTCTAGCCTTAGCATTCTTCTTTCGCATCAAATACCTGAGGGCAGAATGATTGGTGAAAATCGTTATTTTAGACCCAAGTAGGTATTGGCGGAATTTCTTCAACGCAAACACAACTGCTAAAATTCCTTTCCAGTTTTTGTGTAATTGAGTTTGGCCTCATTAAGCGTCCTACTTGCATAATAAATCACATGTTGTCTGTTATCAATGCGCTCCTAGGACAGCACCTATGGCATAATCAGAGGCGTAACACATGACTTCGAAGGATCTAGTCCAATCAGGTGCTGATATTATTAGTGCAGAGACAATTTTTTATTTTAGCTCTTCCCAAACTTGTAGACATCTATCATTAAAATGGAAAGGCACATCTTTTCCTAAAAGATTAGTTAAAAGTCTAGCAATTTTGCTAAGCTCTTTAATAAACTTTCTGTAAAAACATGTGTGCCCCAGGAAAGATCTGATGTCTTTTATGCATTTAGATTCAGGGAGTTTTGCTATCACCTCCACTTTGGATTTATCAACTGATTATAAAATAAAAGAGCACGGAGTTACCGTGTAGCTTTGGGCTAACGGGTCGTGTCCACGAGGAGGAATGCGATGAAAACATTTCGGTGTTTTGTTTAGAAAGGTAAGAATGGTGCTCATTTTTTAGTTGAAAAAGAGAATGGAGAGAAGGGAGATGATTAAAAGAAAAGTTACAAATTTAGAGAAGACTTTGGAAAAGGTGAATTTTGTATAAAGTTTGAAAAGTGATTTGTTATTTTTTAATAAAGAAGAAAATCTGGGCTCACTATCTCACTACTCAACGATATGTTCTTCTATTGAAATTCTTAGTGCCTCAACTTGATCATAGGTAAAAACTTAAGATTGATTTTAGAAAGTTTTAAGCAAAGCACATAAGTGAAAAGTCACCTAGAGGGGGGTGAATAGGTGACAATGCTAATCTATGAACTAAACGCGGAATTTAATAACTTAATGCAAATTACACTCAAGTGTGATCAACAAATGATTCACACACAACCAAGCAAAGCAAATATGAATGCACAATATGAATAAGGCAAGGCACAAAGTAAAGAGAGAGATAGAGAGAGCCAATGGATCAAGTGCAAACAACAAGATATGTTATCGAGGTTCGAGCACCCAGCTCTACATCCCCGCCTTCGACACACGAAGGATTTCCACTAGCTCGTCCACTTAGGACCCTTTACAAGGAGTACCCAACTCCTCTCTTTACAACCTCCTCCCTGAGGCACAAATCCAAGCCAACCAACACAACCTCCTCCTTGAGGCAAACTCCAACAATCACAACCTCCTCCTTGAGGCAAATTCCAAACCAATACAACAAACTCCCAATCACCAACCAATACAAGGATCACCTCTCAACTAGAGGGATACAACCCAAAGCACAAAGCTAAGAAAAGATTGGGTTACAACTTGGTGGTCACAACAACAACCACAAACAACTTTTTCTTCCACACAAATAACCTATAGATATAGATAGTAGATTTTTGCTCAAGTGTGGAGAAAACCAAAGGAATGGAAATCAGAAATCACAAAGAAAATCCTTGGGAAAAATCAAGAAATCAAGATAGAATAGTTCAATCAAAATTCTTTCCCAAAAACCCTTTCTTTGATTTTCCAAACCCTAATGAAAACACCAAATGGATTGTACAATTCAAGCTCAAAAACTTCTTTTGATTGCTTTTAAAACACCAGAGAATCAGCAAAAATTCGCACAGAAAATCTTAGAGAAAACCTCTCTCAAATGGGGTATTTATAGGCAATTACAGAAAATAGCCGTTTACAGAACTTTTACCAGAAATAGCCTTCCGGTCGACCGGGACGGTCGACCGCCCAACGGTCAAATTTAGAACCGTTGTGGCTACCGGTCGACCACCTCGGTCGACCGAAAATACCTGAGAGCAAACAGCTCTCTGTCGGTCGACCGCTTCGGTCGACCGGATGCAGTGTCAGCCTGCGTGCACGTATCCGTGCACGTCAGTCGACCGGAACGGTCGACTGGCTTCTTTGATGCGGTCGACCGTACCAGTCGACCGGCCAAGCCTGGCAGACAAAAATCAGGTCTGAAATCTGGGAAAAAAATATTATAATAAATCCCACAAAATCTCTAAAATTCCACAAAAATAGTTTTATCATTTATATTGAAATACAAACTTGTGTTAAAAATCCTAACACAAATTTCAAACATATTTGACTATTTTTGTGTCATAGAAATTTTGCCAAAAACCAAAAACCGTATTTTCTAAAACCTTGTATTTTGAATAGAAAATACACATTGTCTAAAACTTATCCATGATACAAAAATATGATATTTAAACACTTTGAAGCATATTGTATATGAATAGAAATTCAATATACAAGAAACATATATATATCATGATTTTTGTCATTAAGTCCAAAAATATGTTTTGTTGTAAATACCAAAACATAAAACACATGGAATAGATTATCAAACAAAGTTTGTCTAAACAATTGAAGCATGCATGTATATAGAACAAATCTAATATACATAAACCATGTAAACTTGTTTTGATAAAAAATCTATTCATGAAAACCAAGATCGGTTAAACCTAAAACCGAAAATCAAAACATGAAAGGTGTGTGTTGTGAACTTGAGCTTATCATACTATTCTGATCTTTACAATTAGGATCTAAACCCAAACTAAAACTATGGATACCTAAGTCTTCTTGTAGAGCGCAATCTCCAAGCTAGAGCGCAATCTCCAAGTAGGCTCGATCCAAAAACTCTTGATTCACCGAGCAAGTGCAATGTACGATCTTTGATGCGCGGGCTCTTGAATCAACATGTGCAAGCTTCCAATTCATCTTGTTGAAGCTAAACACCAACTAATATCTTGATTAATAAACTGAAACTAAAATCACAAGATAATTAGTACACATAACTACATGAGTTAATCATCATCAAAACTAGAGTGAAAGGCCTTTGGGCCAACAATCTCCCCCTTTTTGATGATGACAAAACTCATGGAGTTATATATGCATGGATTAAAGTAAAGCTTCAAAGAAGCTCCCCCTTAACTCATGCATAGGAATAAACAAACAATAAGATGCATATAAACAGGGTTCTTGAAACAAAATGAATATGCATATGAAACATGCTATTGATTCCAATTCTAACAAAACAACTAAATTACCAAAACATGCTCTTGATACCAATGGATACTAATAAAAACAAAACTCATAATGCTCTTGATACCAATATGATTGAGATTTTTAAAAGAATAAAAAGAAGTTCAGATTTCTTAGTCTCAATGCGAATCCGCTGTAGCAAGGGCTCAAGCGGGTCGTGATCCTCAGGGAAGGATGCGATGAAAGCTTTTCGACTCGATTCCTCTGTATGCTTCAAGTAAGAAAAGAGAGATTAGATCTGATATAAAAAGATGATATTAAAGACGTGGTTTTGCTGATCTTCTACCACAACCCTATTGCAAGTTAAGGAGCTAGATCTTCATCTTAAGATGTAGGTGATTCACCTTAGGTCATTACAAATAATTCAAGCAAGAAAAATCAATACTAGACTCTAGCTAAGTTACATTATTTAAAAGCCAAACTATGGTTCATCCTAACATCTAGGTACAGCCTAATAAAAGACGAATCTCAAATTTATGCTGTCCTAGTTCTTAAGTTTGAAGTCATGAAAAGTCTTTTTAATATGCAACCTATATTAGGAATTCTAGGTATTTGTTTAATCTTCTAGAAAAGTTATTTTTAAACCTAGGGTTTCTATAGATGTTCATTAATCAGATCTAGGCTTAACTGCTCTAGGGTTGCTTCAAGAATCTCAGCAAACCACTAGAGAGAATTAGTTCTTCATTATTTTTTTTCTTTTCAAATTATTTATATTTTTTTTTATTTAATGAGAAAGAGTGCAAGGAAATAAAGAAAAAGAAAACCAGAAGAGATCACAGATTAAAACAACAATCAGAGAGATCGCAAAATAAAATAAAATTGCAGAAATTAAATGAGAACAAAAGAGTGACCTTTACTTCAGATGAATCTCCAGTTACAAAATCTTCTCCTTCTCCACAACGTACATGAATGGAAAATACAATCGTGCAGAAATTTAGAAAAAATAGCTAAAAGAAAACCCTAATACGTCTCTGGATGCCCTGTACGTTGCACTGCAGGGGGTATTTATAGGTGCAGAAGGCCGAGGAGTCCTGGATGAACTTGCCCACGAAATCTGGGATTCTAACTCATCCACTTTGCCGCAATTCCCTCTCCTGGTCCGTCCATGTGGGCTTTTGCTTCTGGAATTGTGATCCTGGCTCTCCATCTTGGGATTTCGAGATAACTTAGTAATCAAGTTACCTTGATCTCAAATATCCCAAATCTTCTATCCACGAATTTTGGGCTTTTATCCTCATCCTGCAAGTGTTTAGGGTTGGATAGAAGTCTATCCTTCCCTTATCTCTGATATTTGCAACTTTTAGCCCTTGTATTTGCATTTTGACTTCTTGTAATTGCGCTTTTTCACCTGGGCTTCAAACATGGGCTTGGATCTGGGCTTTTGGGCTTCATTAAGCTTTATTTATTATTAAAATAATACTTCGAGGCCTGCACACATTAAATAACGAAATATTAATAATGTGCATTATAATATGAATAAATGTGCAAATGTGATGGTATATATGATGATAATTATGTATTTTTCACTACCTATCACACCCCCACACTTATCTTTTTGCTCGTCCTCGAGTAAAAATCAAAAAGAAAGAGAAAAATCTAACCAAGCTAACTCACTTTCGTAGGAATCACGGTTGCACTTAGCATGTGCAACAAGCCGTTAAACCCCTAGGTTACCCTAGAGGACGAGTGTTGTCTCGTGAGGGTTTTCAGCGGATTGCACCCACAAAATCCATAAAAAGGAAAATATTAGAATTATTATTGAAGAGACTAAGTAGTCTATAAGTTTTAGGATCCTCATTTTTATTCATTCTTTAAATTTAGTCCTAATAAAGTCAATTGTTATTTTATTTTAGGTAAGGATTAAAATTGAATGTTTGTATAGTCTTTTTCGTTACCAAAAGTCATACGCACCCTTGTGAATCTAGGAATTCCTTAACTTGGACTCTCATGCCTCTTTATTATTTTTATAACATCATCTAATTTTCTTTCGTGTAAGTATCAAGGCTTCTTGAGGTCCTCATACCTAACTAATTGACTATTAAATGTGTTAATATATATATATATATATATATATATTTTGGCATGTATAACTCATCTAATTTTCTTTCGTATAAGTATCAAGGCTTCTTGAGGCCCTCATACCTAACTAATTGACTAATAGATGTGTTAATACATGTATAATATTTCTCAGTTTTCTTAGGCTTTCTAATCCACCCATGTAGCGAACTTAAAGTCGGTGGCTCCCAAACCGGTCGGCTTTAGGGCACCAGGTGAGAAAACACCCCGCGGACTCAAATTCGAATGAACTAGGCCACAAGACTAAGGACTTTTTATTTAGAACTACCTTTAGGCGTGAATACTTATGCTTCTTGAGGCACATGTATCCAGCTTAATTGGTGATTTTTTTTTTTATATATTTTTTTTTATGAGGCACAAGGTCTTTGTCTTAGAATCCTAGATATGTACTAGGAATGCACATTTCATTAAGGTAAAAATTAAGACTAACTAATTATTCAATTTCTCCTCCTATACCTAAAATTTAAACAATTTATTTATTTTGACCAAGTTTTTAGAAATCCTAATCATGATTTTCCTAATCCTTAAAACTAACTTAGATTTCTTTCAAAAAATAAGTCAAAGTATTATCCTTTTTATAAATTTTTTTTATTTTTTATTTTTTTATTTTTTATTTTTTTTCTTTATATATATATATATATATTTTTATTTTATATATTACAAACCCTTCCCCTACACTTGTTTCATGCATTGTCCCTAATGTATGAATGAAATGTATGGATGCATGAACTGGCAGAAAGATATAATCACCGATACAGTGGGTCAAAAAGACCCATCGCCGCATTAGCTTCCGGCACAGACTCTAAAAAGATTTTAAGACGTTGACCATTTACCTTGAATGCATTGCCATTTTTGGATCGTAGATCTCTATGGCTCCGTGTGGAAACACCGTCTTAACAATGAATGGTCCTGTCCATCTTGACTTCAATTTGCCGGGAAAGAGATGAAGTCTAGAGTTGTAGAGTAAAACTTTTTGTCCTTGGACAAAAGTTTTTCTCGTGGTGAATTTATCGTGAAAAACCTTAACTCTATCCTTCGCAATCTTTGCATTGTCGTATGCATCATTCCTCAACTCCACTAGTTCAGAAATTTGTAATTTCCGAAACTCACCGGCCTTATCTAAATCGAAATTTAGCTGCTTAATTGCCCAAAGGGCCCGGTGCTCTAGCTCGACAGGAAGGTGGCAAGCCTTTCCAATGACCAGTCTGTAGGGAGACATTCCTAGAATCGTCTTAAAAGCAGTCCTATATGCCCATAGGGCATCCACCAGTTTGGTGGACCAGTCCTTCCTATTCTGATTCACAGTCTTCTCCAAAATGAGCTTGACTTGCCTATTAGAAACTTCTACCTGCCCGCTAGTTTGAGGATGGTAGGGCGTAGACAACTTGTGAGTAATGGCATATTTTCGCATAAGAGCTTCAAAAGTTCTATTGCAAAAATGTGTGCCATTGTCGCTAATGATGGCTCGAGGGATTCCAAACGTGAGATGATATTATCTTTCAAGAATTTGACAACAACTTTGTTGTCATTTGTCTTGCAAGGGACAGCTTCTACCCACTTTGACACGTAGTCTACGGCCAACAAGATGTACTGGTGCCCAAACGAATTAGGGAAGGGTCCCATAAAATCAATGCCCCATATGTCGAAAAGTTCTACTTCTAGAATGGGATTTAGGGGCATCATATTTCGTTTGGAAATTCTTCCTATCATTTGACATCTTGTGCAAGTTTTGCAATACTCAAATGCGTCTCTAAACACAGTTGGCCAATAAAAGCCACTTTGCAGAATTTTCTCGGCAGTTTTGCGGGGACCAAAATGTCCACCGCAAGCGAACTCATGACAAAAAGCTAGCACGCTTCTAGTCTCCTCGTCGGGGACACATCTCCTAATGATTTGGTCGCTACAATATTTGAAAAGATAAGGATCTTCCCACATGTAATACCGAACTTGAGACAAGAATCGGTATCTATCCTGTTTAGACCAACTAGGTGGTGTTTGGTTTGTGACTAAGTAATTTACTATGTCAGCAAACCATGGCTCCTTAGAGATGGCTAGAAGTTGCTCATCGGGAAAATTGTCATTGATGGGCAGCTCGTCAGAAGGTGCGTTTGGCACACGAGAGAGATGGTCAGCTACGACATTTTCGACACCTTTTTTATCTCGAATTTCGAGATCGAATTCTTGAAGGAGAAGGATCCAACGAATGAGTCGGGCCTTCGCATCTTTTTTAAGCATAAGGTATCGAAGAGCAGAATGGTCAGTGAAAATCGTGGTCTTGGTCCCAAGTAGGTATGGGCGGAATTTCTCCAAAGCGAACACTACTGCCAAGAATTCCTTCTCGGTTGTAGTATAGTTCATTTGGGCGTCATTGAGCGTCCTACTCGAATAATAGATCACGTGCTGCTTGCTGTCCTTACGCTGTCCTAAGACAGCACCTATCGCAAAATCTGAGGCATCGCACATGATCTCAAAAGGCTTGGACCAGTCCGGAGGTGAGATGATAGGAGATGAGATAAGTTCCATTTTCAATTTCTCCCATGCACTATGGCACCTATCATCAAAGATGAAGGACACGTCTTTAGCTAGAAGGTTTGTAAGGGGTCTAGCAATTTTGCTAAAGTCCTTAATGAACCTACGATAAAATCCGGCGTGTCCTAAGAAAGACCGAATGTCCTTCACGCATCGCGGAAGTGGAAGTCTCGCTATGATCTCCACCTTGGCCTTGTCTACCTTAATCCCTTCCCTAGATATCTCGTGACCTAGGACAATCCCATGTTGCACCATGAAGTGACACTTTTCCCAATTTAGGGTCAAGTTCTTTTTGGTGCACCTACTCAGCACTAGCTCCAAGTGATGGAGACACTGGTCAAATGAATTTCCATAGACGGAGAAGTCGTCCATGAAAATTTCTAGGAAACGCTCGACCATATCAGAAAACAAGCTTAACATACAACGTTGGAATGTGACGGGGGCATTGCATAGGCCGAAAGGCATTTGACGGTAGGCAAATGTCCCAAATGGACACGTGAACGTTGTCTTCTCTTGATCCTCCGGCGCTATAGGAATTTGGTTATACCCTGAATAACCGTCCAAAAAGCAGTAATACTCATGACCTGCTAATCTTTCCAACATTTGGTCAATGAAAGGGAGGGGAAAATGATCTTTCCTAGTGGCTGCGTTCAACTTGCGGTAGTCTATGCATACTCTCACCTTGGTAGGCAGTCGTGTTTGCACTAACTCATGCTTGTCGTTCTCTACCACAGTAAAGCTAGACTTCTTAGGGACCACATGCATTGGGCTAACCCATTCGCTATCGGAAATGGGATAAATGATCCCATTATCTAACAGTTTCACTATTTCGGCGTGTACAGCCTCCTGCATGAGTGGGTTTAGCCTACGCTGTGGATCCCTCTTTGGTCTAACCCCTTCCTCTAGATGGATACGATGCTGGACTATCGTAGGGCTCAGTCCCTTGATATCTGCCATAGTCCAACCAATGGCTTCCCTATGTCTCCTAAGGGTTGCCAGCAGGTCCTCCTCTTGCCTATTGGTCAAATTAGATGCAACTATGACCGGTAACGTCTCTTGTTCACCTAGGTAGGCGTACTTAAGATGTTTGGGCAAGGCTTTTAACTCCAAAGAAGGAGTTGGCTCGATGGGTGGAGGAGTTAAGCTAGAATCTCCCATCTCTATAGAACTCAGATTTGATTCCCATTCGATCTCATCAAGACTGATATCACTTGTTTCTAACTCTTCCTCTTCCTCTGACTCAAATATGATCTCATCATTATGCTCACTCGTCATGTTCTCAATGGAGTTAACCTCAAAGGGTTGGTCGGTCACATCGTAGGGATGCTTACCTAGGTTGAAAACATTGACTTCCTTGGTCATATCCCCAAAAGTCAGTCTCATGGAACCGTTTCTACAATTTATAATTGCATTAGCGGTTGCTAGGAACGGTCTTCCTAAGATAACGGGAGTTTGGGACCTAGGATTAGACACAGGTTGTGTCTCTAAGACAATGAAATCTACTGGGTAAATGAATTCTCCTACCCGTATGAGAACGTCATTGATTTCTCCCTTAGGAACTTTGATAGAGCGGTCAGCCAACTGAATAGTAACTTGGGTAGGGTTGAGTTCACCTAATCCAAGTTGTTGATACACGGAGAAAGGGAGCAAATTGATGCTGGCTCCTAAATCGAGGAGTGCTCGATTGATTTCGGCTCGACCTATGGTGCAAGAAATGGTGGGGCAACCTGGGTCCTTATACTTGATAGGGATCTGGTTGGACAGTAGCTCACTAATGTTAGTGGCTAGAAAAACCTTCTTAGGAACATTAGTCTTTCTTTTCTTGGTGCACATGTCCTTAAGGAATTTGGCATAACTAGGGACCTGTTGGATTGCATCAAGAAGTGGAATGTTGAGCCTAACTTGATTGAACACCTCTAATAATTTCTACATATGTGCATTGTTGTTGCTTCTAAGCCTATTTGGAAATGGAGCTATAGGCTGGTGCATCTGACCTGCTGACTTTTCAGCTTCAGTTTCATTGGGGCTGGATGGAGCAGGAGTGGAGTTAGATGGAATGGAAGTGGAGCTAGGATCTGATGGCATGGATACTTGATTATCAACTTGTTTCCCCGATCTGAGTGTATGAACCATATGACACTGATTTGGGTCTTGAACCTCATTGGCTGGCCTAGGATTCCTAGGGTTTGGCAATGGTTGACTCGGTAGGGTACCCCTCTGTCTCTCTTGTTGGTTCAATTGGATCTCTATCCTAGTTAAAACTTGAGCCAGCGTGTCTTGGCTTTTAACTAGAGTGTCCATCTTTCTTTCCAAATTTGAAAGTCTTGTCTCCATTTGTGAATTTTGGAAAGATGGTGGAGGATTTTGACTAGGGAAATTTTGTTGATAGGGCGGATTTTGAAAATTGTTGGAGAATTTGGGCCTAGTTTGATCATTGTTGCTTGGGCCCCATGAAAAATTGGGATGATTTCTCCAACCGGGATTGTAGGTGGGTGAATAAGGATTGTTGGCAGGCCTTGTGAAGGCCGCACTCATATGTTCGGGCAAGCTTTGATGCGCAATGAAGACAGGACATTCCTCCAACACATGGTTCATATCTTTACAATAAGTACAGCCCGCCGAAGATGTTGGGCTGACTTGGTTCACAGAGATCGGTTCTTTAGTTTCAAGAGCCTCAAGTCTTCGCATAACAGCAGCTAACTTAGCATCGGTTGCTATGTTGGCCTCAATGGAATGGATACCTCCTTTTGAAGAAGTAGGGTCATTAGTCCTAGATTTTTCAGGAGTAGGTTCCCATTGGATGGTATTTTCAGCTAATTCCTCATACAATTGCCATCCATCAGTTTCGTTCTTTTTCAGAAATCCTCCTTGGCACATGGATTCTAACAGTGTTTTAGTAGAATAATCTAATCCATCATAGAGAACTTGGCAAAGTCGCCATTTCTCTATCCCATGGTGAGGACATTGGGCAAGGAGATCCTTAAAACGCTCGAAGTATTTCCAAAAAGTTTCATTGGCTGTTTGCTTAAACTGGAGGATATTCTTCCTAATCAGTGCAGTCTTGTGAACGGGATAAAATTTCTTTAAGAAGGCCTTAATGAAATTATCCCAAGAAGATATTGAACCGGCCTCTAGACTGTAGAGCCATTTCTTTGCTAAATCCTTCAAAGCAAAGGGGATAAACCTAAGTTTGATAGCATCGTCTCCTAACTTAGGTATATTCATCATGAGACATACTTCTTCAAATTCCCTTATGAAGAAGTATGCATCCTCAGATTCAAGTCCATGAAATTTGGGAAGAGTGTTGATGTATTGTGGCTTGAGTTCAAATGGGTCAACACTTTCAATAGTGAGCTGGATGCAAGAAGGAAGAGAGGTTCTAATAGGATAGAACCTATCTTGGAGTGACTGTGGTTGTGCCATGTGTGAGTCGGGCTTGAGCTCGGGTGGTGAACTAGTTCTAGTTAGCCTGGATGTAAGTGGGTCTCTCGACCAAGCGAGCATGCACAATCAGCAAACAAGTTCACCCATTCAATCAATAAAAAAGAAAAACAATCAAAAATCCTAATCTAGGGTAAGCCTTGACCTAGACGACTCCTAACTTTAGACTGTCCTTAGGAGGTCTACTGTCGACGTTAACCACAAGATAATCGGCCAGGTAGGTGGCAAGACCGGTGGGAGGTTTTCCGTCAGAGACGTTCCTTAATTAAATAACCACCGTTCTTCGGGCTTTCGGCCCTCAATCCCCTGCCTAGACACCGATTTGACAAGAGTTAATTTCGAACAATTTTCCTCCTTCGGTCAATCTCCTATTGAGTCCGAGTTAACCTAGGGCCAACGTCTAGTCAAATTTTACTTAAGGTTAGGGTTGTGAGTGTGACGGATATGATTTGTGGGCCAAGGAATGGTGATGAAATCCCCACCTTATCTTGCTTATGGGTTATGCCCTTAAGATGAATTAGTGTACGTGTAAAGCTGTAGAAAAGTAATCACTCAAGAAAGTAGTAAACAACCAAGAGTGTTTCCTAATCTATATGCTATGCAAACGTACCTTGTCGCCAGCACTCTTCAACAGAATTAAAAAGAATTAAAATAGACACGTGCCCTAAATGCAAGAGTCTAAAATTTTTTTTTTTATTTTCAACAAATGGGTTAATGTTATTAATTAGCAGTTGCAGAGTGATAACAGAGAAATTTAATCACAGCAGTAAGCAAATTTTGCAATGCAGAGCAACCTGCAGAAAAGCAGGTTAGTAGTTCACTACTACTGCCGCAGATCTGCGGCTTTTGCCGCGTTTCTGCGGCAAATTAGTAGGTCCAGGTGCTCTGCCTTCGAGGGCAGAGGCACTGGATTGCTGTATGTCCTTACTGCTGCTCTGTTTTTGTTTCCTGTTCTCTGTACCTGCAACAGAAAGAATAAAGAATGATTAGAACGAGGAAATCGTGCCGTTCCTTCCCCGGCAACGGCGCCAAATTTTGATTGAGATTTTTAAAAGAATAAAAAGAAGTTCAGATTTCTTAGTCTCAATGCGAATCCGCTGTAGCAAGGGCTCAAGCGGGTCGTGATCCTCAGGGAAGGATGCGATGAAAGCTTTTCGACTCGATTCCTCTGTATGCTTCAAGTAAGAAAAGAGAGATTAGATCTGATATAAAAAGATGATATTAAAGACGTGGTTTTGCTGATCTTCTACCACAACCCTATTGCAAGTTAAGGAGCTAGATCTTCATCTTAAGATGTAGGTGATTCACCTTAGGTCATTACAAATAATTCAAGCAAGAAAAATCAATACTAGACTCTAGCTAAGTTACATTATTTAAAAGCCAAACTATGGTTCATCCTAACATCTAGGTACAGCCTAATAAAAGACGAATCTCAAATTTATGCTGTCCTAGTTCTTAAGTTCGAAGTCATGAAAAGTCTTTTTAATATGCAACCTATATTAGGAATTCTAGGTATTTGTTTAATCTTCTAGAAAAGTTATTTTTAAACCTAGGGTTTCTATAGATGTTCATTAATCAGATCTAGGCTTAACTGCTCTAGGGTTGCTTCAAGAATCTCAGCAAACCACTAGAGAGAATTAGTTCTTCATTATTTTTTTTCTTTTCAAATTATTTATATTTTTTTTATTTAATGAGAAAGAGTGCAAGGAAATAAAGAAAAAGAAAACCAGAAGAGATCACAGATTAAAACAACAATCAGAGAGATCGCAAAATAAAATAAAATTGCAGAAATTAAATGAGAACAAAAGAGTGACCTTTACTTCAGATGAATCTCCAGTTACAAAATCTTCTCCTTCTCCACAACGTACATGAATGGAAAATACAATCGTGCAGAAATTTAGAAAAAATAGCTAAAAGAAAACCCTAATACGTCTCTGGATGCCCTGTACGTTGCACTGCAGGGGGTATTTATAGGTGCAGAAGGCCGAGGAGTCCTGGATGAACTTGCCCACGAAATCTGGGATTCTAACTCATCCACTTTGCCGCAATTCTGCGGCTTTTGCCGCGTTTTTGCGGCATTGTGGTGACGTCTGGCCACGCGCTTTGGCGCGTGGCCTCTCCTGGTCCGTCCATGTGGGCTTTTGCTTCTGGAAGTGTGATCCTGGCTCTCCATCTTGGGATTTCGAGATAACTTAGTAATCAAGTTACCTTGATCTCAAATATCCCAAATCTTCTATCCACGAATTTTGGGCTTTTATCCTCATCCTGCAAGTGTTCAGGGTTGGATAGAAGTCTATCCTTCCCTTATCTCTGATATTTGCAACTTTTAGCCCTTGTATTTGCATTTTGACTTCTTGTAATTGCGCTTTTTCACCTGGGCTTCAAACATGGGCTTGGATCTGGGCTTTTGGGCTTCATTAAGCTTTATTTATTATTAAAATAATACTTCGAGGCCTGCACACATTAAATAACGAAATATTAATAAATGTGCATTATAATATGAATAAATGTGCAAATGTGATGGTATATATGATGATAATTATGTATTTTTCACTACCTATCACAATATCAATGGAGATGAAATGAACATAAAACTGAAAACTCATGCATATCAACTCCAATAAATCTTCTCCCCCTTTTTGTCAATCATCAACAAAGGGGTAAAAACAAAAAGATATGAATTCTTCTCCCCCTAAATATATGAAACAAAGAATAAACAAACTACTTCAAGGGGTGAAACCAAAAATGATACCAATTAAAAAAAATGTCAAAGAAGTGCATTATGATATCAATAGAAAGTGATCATAAAAACATTTAAGAAATGCCTACCAATTACCAATTGAAAGTAAGAGGGGCATTGAAAACAAATATGATCCCAATTGAAATTAAAACATGTTGAAAATAAAACACATGATACCAATTGAAAAAACACATTGATACCAATTGAAGATATATATCTTTATAAGCATATGATACCAATTAAAAATCAATAATCATTCTTAAATCAATTTTTTTTCTCATAAAGTTAGGGAGTGGGAAACAAAACCAAAGGTAAACTAAATACCAATTGAAAAATTGAAATGTGAGTTTTCTCCCCCTTTATGAAATAGCAACTAAACATATGCTTAAGCTAGAAATAATATACCAATTGAAGACTAAGTCAATTGAAATAATGTTAAAGCTCAAGCTTAGCATAAGCAAGATAATGATAATGCTTGTATAAAGAAACCAATTGAAAATTAAATCAATTGAAAATGATGGTCATTAAAAAAAATCAAGCTTATCATAAGCAAAATTTGTGCATATATCTTGAAGCACAAATAAATCATCTATATATGTATGTAAGAAATAGATACCAATTGTAAATTGATACTATATGAAGTGTATGCATACATATATATAAAACAAAACATAAATGAGTATACAAAAGGATGTCAAGATTAGATACCAATTGAAAGAATTCAATGATACCAATTGAAACAACAATAAGATCAAGTGTATATCTCATATTCACTACCACCCAATCATGTGCAAGTTTAAAATGATTTTCATTATAAAGCATACATGAACATGATCTCCCATCCAACCACCCTTAGATGGTAGGGGTTTTCAAAAATAGGTTGAAAATGTAGTATGTTTGAAAATCTCTACCAAGGAAGAATATCATAACTAGTTATATGAATCAACTAGTATGAGATCCAAAAAAAATTTTCATGAAGACACATGTAAACCACATGGCACTAAAACACTCAAAATCCATATAGCATAACTTGTACTCATGAAAACTAAGTCATGAGAAAACATAAATAGAGTGAGTGTACAAGTGTTGTGAGAAACATATTACATGAAAATGGACAATCAAGCTCAAAATTAAAAACATGAAATTCATGTGAAATCACTAATTGAAATCATCTTAAAAATATGAGATTCATCATACATGTGAAATCGCTTAGCAAACATGAAATTCATCCAAACGATTTAAACTTCAAGGCATATGTATGTTATGTACAAACTAAAGTATACATACATATCCTAAACATAATGAGTCCACAAAAGTATATGCATGAAGGCACGTGGCTCAAGGATGTATATGTATAAATGATAGTTTGGACAAGATGGACATATACATAAAGTTAAAACAAAACATGTAAGATAGTGAATACAAGTCAAATGTAATAATCATCAAAACTAGACTATACTAGTACATCAAGTGAATACAAATGAGCGTTCAAGCACAAACATATATAAAGGTTTATTTGTAGCTCACTAGTTGTACAAGTATAAATCCTAGTCTTAATGAAAACTATCATTCAAGCAAGTTGTCAAAACATGAAGCATGAAACGGGTCAACAATCAATATGATTATGATAATCAAAAACACGAATCATTAAAACAAAAACATCATATAATCATAAACATCCAAATGGTCATAATGCATATGCATGTGCATTAGATCTAGGGCATACATGTTAGTTCTAAACAAGGTGAGATCACAAAAATAAGATCCATATAAAACATGGGTGCTCAAGTAACTAAACATGTATAACACTATTCTAATAAGCATGACATAGGTATAATGAATAACAAAACATGACATGCTATAAATAGATGAACATTAAAAGCATGCAAATAAAGATGGGAGTTAGAGAATGATACCAAAACTGATGAAGGTGCATCTCTAGTTCTCCAAACCACGGTGGTCCTCCCACCAAATCTCCTTGAGAGTGAAGCATCCAAATGGTTCTCTTTTAAGCTTAGAATGCATCCACCTCAAGGCACCAATGCCCTCAAGTGATGCGAGAGCTCCCACCTACATCAAAAGTCAAAGAGGTGGTTTTTGGTACCCATTTTCTTTTGGGTCCACGGGGGTTAATGTCTTTTCTCACCCAAACATAATTAGTTGCTAAATTTTCATTATAAATACGATCATAACAAAATCTAGCAAGGTGGCCTTTTCGACCACAATATGTACATGTGTACACGTGAGCATACATATGATGGTGGTGATCATGAAAAGCATGTGTATGCCTAGATGGGTGTGCATGCAAGGTTGGAACTTGTTTCTTGCGAATCAAGGATTCCAAACGAGAGTGATTCATGGCACAATGGCTCAAAGTGGAGCCCAAACAATCAACACTTTTCTTCAAATTATTTATATCATTTTCTATGCTAGAAGATAAAGTGGAGCATGCAATAGAAGTGCTAGAGATAGAAGCAATGCTAGCATGGCAAACATGCAAATCAATATCATTTTGCAAAGATTCATTTTTAGACAAAACCAAATTCAATTCTTTAGTAATAGAATCAATTTTATTTTTCAAAGTAAGGTTTTCTTTGAAAACACAATCCAATCTTGAGGATAAAATCTCATTGTGTTCTACAACATCATCAAAATCATTTTTGTTTTTCAAATCTTCAATCTCTTTAAGTGCAAGTTCAAGTTGAGATTGTAGTGAGTCACGTTCACTAGTGATCTCTTCTTTCTCTTGCAAAATCAATTCAAAATTAGAACATAAATCCTTTAATTCATTTTTCAAAACAAGATTATTCTCTTTCAACAAATTATGTTTTTCCAAGAATTTTTCAAGCTTAGAAGCAAGTTCAACATTTAAATTTTGAACCTCAAAACATCCATGGCAATAAGAGCTAGAGCTATCATGTATTTGAGAGTCCGATTGTACCTCATGGGAGTCATTCCCATATACCATGAAACAAGGCTCTTCGGATACATCTCTCCTAGATCTCCTCATATTGTTGATGATCCTTGGAAGCTCCGGAGATGTCAAGACGCTCCAAACTGCAAAAGCCGAGTTAAAACTATCAAAAACAAGTAAGAGATTATTATCAAAAGATGCTCTAAGTGTTTGAAGTGCAAGTACATTGGCCTTCTTATGCTTACTAGTATTTGGGAGGGCTTCTATGGTGATGGCTTGATAAACTAGATGACCTAGTGTTTTTAAATATCTAGTCATGTTAACTTTCCAAGAGTCAAGTCTAGTATGGTCAAACATAGGAGGGCTAGCCATGAGAGCAAACTACTATGAGTGCAAATAAAATGCAAAGAAGATTAGCAATCCAAGATCACTCCTAGGTGGTTAAACCTAAATATCAGGAGCACTAGCTCTGATACAATTGAAAAGTCACCTAGAGGGGGGGTGAATAGGTGACAATGCTAATCTATGAACTAAATGCGAAATTTAATAACTTAATGCAAATTACACTCAAGTGTGATCAACAAATGATTCACACACAACCAAGCCAAGCAAATATGAATGCACAATATGAAAAAGGCAAGGCACAAAGTAAAGAGAGAGATAGAGAGAGCCAATGGATCAAGCGCAAACAACAAGATATGTTATCGAGGTTCGAGCACCCAGCTCTACATCCCCGCCTTCGACACACGAAGGATTTCCACTAGCTCGTCCACTTAGGACCCTTTACAAGGAGTACCCAACTCCTCTCTTTACAACCTCCTCCCTGAGGCACAAATCCAAGCCAACCAACACAACCTCCTCCTTGAGGCAAACTCCAACAATCACAACCTCCTCCTTGAGGCAAATTCCAACCAATACAACAAACTCCCAATCACCAACCAATACAAGGATCACCTCTCAACTAGAGGGATACAACCCAAAGCACAAAGCTAAGAAAGATTGGGTTACAACTTGGTGGTCACAACAACAACCACAAACAACTTCTTCTTCCACACAAATAACCTATAGATATAGATAGTAGATTTTTGCTCAAGTGTGGAGAAAACCAAAGGAATGGAAATCAGAAATCACAAAGAAAATCCTTGGAAAAATCAAGAAATCAAGATAGAATAGTTCAATCAAAATTCTTTCCCAAAAACCCTTTCTTTGATTTTCCAAACCCTAATGAAAACACCAAATGGATTGTACAATTCAAGCTCAAAAACTTCTTTTGATTGCTTTGAAAACACCAGAGAATCAGCAAAAATTCGCACAGAAAATCTTAGAGAAAACCTCTCTCAAATGGGGTATTTATAGGCAATTACAGAAAATAGCCGTTTACAGAACTTTTGCCAGAAATAGCCTTCCGGTCGACCGGGACGGTCGACCGCCCAACGGTCAAATTTAGAACCGTTGTGGCTACCGGTCGACCGCCTCGGTCGACCGAAAATACCTGAGAGCAAACAGCTCTCTGTCGGTCGACCGCTTCGATCGACCAGATGCAGTGTCAGCCTGCGTGCACGTATCCGTGCACGTCAGTCGACCGGAACGGTCGACTGGCTTCTTTGATGCGGTCGACCGTACCAGTCGACCGGCCAAGCCTGGCAGACAAAAATCAGGTCTGAAATCTGGGGAAAAATATTATAATAAATCCCACAAAATCTCTAAAATTCCACAAAAATAGTTTTATCATTTTATATTGAAATACAAACTTGTGTTAAAAATCCTAACACAAATTTCAAACATATTTGGACTATTTTTGTCATAGAAATTTTGCCAAAAACCAAAAACCGTATTTTCTAAAACCTTGTATTTTGAATAGAAAATACACATTGTCTAAAACTTATCCATGATACAAAAATATGATATTTAAACACTTTGAAGCATATTGTATATGAATAGAAATTCAATATACAAGAAACATATATATATCATGATTTTGTCATTAAGTCCAAAAATACGTTTTGTTGTAAATACCAAAACATAAAACACATGGAATAGATTATCAAACAAAGTTTGTCTAAACAATTGAAGCATGCATGTATATAGAACAAATCTAATATACATAAACCATGTAAACTTGTTTTGATAAAAAATCTATTCATGAAAACCAAGATCGGTTAAACTTAAAATCGAAAATTAAAACATGAAAGGTGTGTGTTGTGAACTTGAGCTTATCATACTATTCTGATCTTTACAATTAGGATCTAAACCCAAACTAAAACTATGGATACCTAAGTCTTCTTGTAGAGCGCAATCTCCAAGTTAGAGCGCAATCTCCAAGTAGGCTCGATCCAAAAACTCTTGATTCACGAGCAAGTGTAATGTATGATCTTTGATGCGCGGGCCGGCATTGAATCAACTGTGCAAGCTTCCAATTCATCTTGTTGAAGCTAAACACCAACTAATATCTTGATTAATAAACTGAAACTAAAATCACAAGATAATTAGTACACATACTACATGAGTTAATCATCATCAAAACTAGAGTGAAAGGCCTTTGGCCAACAATAAGATGGTTGGAAAAGTTAATTCTTTTCTTTACGAAATCATCTCGAATTGAATGTTAAATCATTAAGAAGTTCAAGTATGAGATAAAAACAAGTTCAAGAGACATTTTTAAAAGAAGTGAAATTTAAAAATCCAAACCCATCCTCATGTGCCTTCAAGAACACTTTCAAGAAGAAGGCTTAAGTTAGGCATGCAAATGATTCATTGGGTCTTTTCATTAAAACCATTCGAAAAGAAGAGGGATCAGAGAGAGGAGTAA
>JAVJIF010023532.1:0-72088 GCA_038442645.1 Agave tequilana
ACTACGCCAATCTCATCTTAATACAAATCAGGCTCCAATATAAAGAATACAAATTCTGGATAACCTCTAACTCAAGATTACAACTCAACTAATTCAGTCATATCTAATATGTCCTCAAATACTCAACTATGAATCCAAGTCATTACAACCGACTCATAATTCCAATATCACATAATCATCTAGTTCCATTACACATCTAGTAATCTGATTTAATAATTTTTGTTCCAATATATAACAATAATCAACACTTAGTCTACTCACTCTGACAACTATGTCTGATTCATAAGACCTCACAATTCCCTCTTCTATAAGTATCAATTATGATATCCAACACTCGACAATATATCATGTACATGCATCTAAGATCTATCATGATATCTTGATACTAGTATCATAGCATGTACATGTATCTAAGTTCTATTGATCAGTCCATTCCATCCATATCCTTCTCTCAAAGTCATGAACCCATCTATACCCATTACACACTCATGGGTGAAGTCTACCATCCATCAAGAACCAACACAACTAACAGACTCACATTAGTCGACTATAGAGGTAGTCCAAGTCGACTAGGGACAAGGCAAGTCGACTAGCCTTCTACCAGAACAGAAGACAGAGGCACTACAACGCCTAATCTCCCACACACATAAAATATGTATATGTAACCTCTCTTGCACATATCAACATACACAATGTCCACATTATTCTATGTACACAATTAAATCAAAATATAAATCAATTACATATAAGAAACGGAACCGAAGGAGTAAACACTCACCTTGGGGAATCTGCGCGTTACCGGACGAGTCGCCGTTACGGTCGCCGTGGCGCCGCTCTTCGCTGTCGGACTGCATAGGACGGTAGCCAGGGTCCTGGGAAGACCTGGCTGCAATCTGGAGGTCTCGCGCTCGCCGGAAGGGCCTGGAATCGCCGCTCGCTCGCTGCCTGTGCTGCTGGTCTGGTTCTGGATCTGCTGTGCGCGTCGCCGGGCGAGTCGCTGCTTGCGGTCTCTGTTGGTGGGCGTTCCTTGCCATCGCACTGCATGGGAGGGTGGCCAAGACACTGGGGAGGTCACCGCTCTGGTCTCCGACGAAGGTCTGACGTGGATCAGGAGAACGACCTGCTCGCATCGCCTGTTGGATCTGGTCGTGGCGCAGTCTGGACTGTTGGGGAGATTTGGGCCGTGTCGCTGTTGTGGTCGGCCTGCTGCTCTGTTGGACCCGGGGCTGGTCTGAGATGGAAGTGGAGGCCCCAAGAGGACTCGGCCATGCTGCAAAAGGGAAAGGACGGCTGTGGTGAACAGGGAAAGGGGGTTGCGGCTGTGCTGATCTGTTGGGGGGGCAGATCTGGACGGGGCTGCTGTCGGAGGAAAATCTGGGCTGCCGTCCATGGCCTGTGCTTCGTGCGCAGGTGCACATGGAGGGGGCTCTGCTGGAGGTGTTCGGCTGCAAGGGGAGAGAGAGGGTGCGGCCTGGGCTGTGGTGTGCGGCAGCAAGGGCTGTTGGGGTTGTGCGACTGGAGTTGTGCGGCTGATGGTTGAGGAGATTGAGGAATTAGTTATTAGGGTTGTGGAAATAGGTTTAGGTTAAGGATTATATAGTATTGAGCCTAGTTTGGGTAACGGGTTAAGCCAATAAATAATTGGGTGTTGGGTTTAGGCTATTATGCTAATGGGTTGGATCCAATTAGGCTAATGGGTATAGTAATAGGAACGGGTCATGGGCTAACAAGAACACAATCCACCTCCACCACCAAGATCAGTATTAACACAAATGCCAATATTAAAACTAAATAGAGAATATATATTATTATCACTAATAATAATTAATAAACACTGACAACAAAATAAAGATAACTCTATTAGAAATAGCAATAAATAATAATGGAAGAATGATTTGCTATTTACTATCTGAAATTAATTCTGCATATTCAACAATAATAATCAAGAGAGAAATAATTTAACTTGATTAATTAAAAATAATCGATAAATCAAAATAAATACTTGTGGAAAATTAAAATACAGTATTATTAGATTAGGGGTATTACATTCTACCCACCTTAATAAAAATTTCGTCCTCGAAATTCAAATAAGGTAGGGAATGATAAAAGAATCAAGAATCAAGAGAGAACAAAACAAGCTTCCACATCGTCTCGCTGGGACACCACGCTTCCGCTGCGCGCTCTGATCTCTGCTACCAGCTTCAACGAGGAGTAACCGATCTCAAGAGATAGAATCAGGAGGAATGAATAGGAAGGAAGGATGAAATCAAGATGGACATCCAAATCACTCTAATTGAAGTGTTGGAATCATGGATATCAACAATTAAGAATGGAATTCCAAAGGGAGGACGATCAATTTCCAAATGGAGTCAATATTATCACGTGAATAGTATATGTATATTGCAGGGTCAACATAACTGTCTCAGGTTACTGGTAGGAACTAGGTTCTCTTTTATGTCGAACCTGGCTCTGATACCACTCTGTAACGCCCCGATCCTAAAGATACGGAGACGTTATGGCGACGCATATACGCGAGGAAAATACTCCACGTATACACGCTAAGCCTCAATTGTAACCTGAACAAGCTATAAATCAGAACTAAAATAATCATCGATCACTGCAATAATACATATAGTCAACCACGCATGATATCATATGAATCAAGAGATAGAATAATGACTGGAATAAGAACTGATCTGATATAACGCGAAACAGGAAATAATATGAAGGCTAGAAAGATAAAAGTACCAGAATGGAAAAGGCAGAAGCTTCAGCTATTCGCAGAAGCGTACAGCCTCAACGAACACCTGCAAACTGTCCAATATCTGGACGTGCAAATCCAGGGTCGTCAGAACGCGACCATAATGAGTGTGTGTGTAAAGGGGAAAGAACTCGTGCAGAAGAAACAATGTGCATATATAGTAGTAAGAGCAACAGTAAATAGAAAAGGTTAAATAACAAGATAAAAAGCTGAACAGTAATACACATATGATAAAACATGAATACAGGTAGTAAACAAATGGCACAACTGTAAATATGCAATTAATGTCAAGGCGTGTAATCTATCACATGTCACTAGGTTAGCATCCAACTCAGGTCATAAGTCTGGTCCTGGTCATGATAATCAGGTCATGGTTAAAATCTTGAGTCTAACATAATGATATACAATCAGGTGATTACAGTCAGTCACAAAGCATCAACAGTTTATTATTAATTATGTCAGCGAACACCATTGTCACATATAATAGACGCATCCCATACTACGCCTACCACACATGCAAATCGATGCCCTTAAGTTATTGAAACTGATCGGTTGGAGACATTGTCCATGCTTTAGGTGGGTCCCGTGCATACCCGGGACCACGGCCCAGACTCCTGGCGCTGAACCAGGACCTACCGCAAGGTAGTCGGGAACATGTAAACAGGAACAGGTACATGTATAACATGCATAACAGGAACAGGACGGGGTGTCAGTCACCCCACGGGAACCCTGCAGTGGAACCCTCTTTCGGCTGCGCAACCTAAATCCTAGGTCCACCCAAAATACGGACGCTGT
The DNA here is from genome assembly GCA_038442645.1 of Agave tequilana. Lineage (NCBI taxonomy): Eukaryota > Viridiplantae > Streptophyta > Magnoliopsida > Asparagales > Asparagaceae > Agave > Agave tequilana. The sequence continues at coordinate 3,557 of JAVJIF010023532.1, forward strand.
CTCCTCCATCAATCTCCCCAACCCCAGTGCAAGTTGTTTGTTATCATGTTTTAGTTTATCAAGATTATTTAATATACATGTTACTTAATCTCTGGGATGACTCAGTGGTGGTCACGGTAACAATATCAACATGTGAAAGTCAGGATACCGGTCTAACAGGAGTATAAAATAACAAGGAACAGGATACCGGTATAACAGGAATATAACAAGTGAACATGCGGGTGTTGTTACCATGTAATAATATTTTCCCAGCAAATTTCAGTAACATGAACATGATAGTTGTCAGGTATATATATATAAAGAATAACCAGTCAGGTTTCACAAGTAAAACAAGATTATTCAAGATGAGTAATGATTTACTGGTCATGAACAGAATAATCCGAGCCATGTATGTGTTCAACTCATATCCTCAAAGTCATCGATATTCCCATCCCAATCACAACTCAACTAAACAAATAGTCATATCTAAATACTGGTCCACATCCAATGTCAATAACACAAATCTCAGTTCAACTTAAACTCCCACTAAGTCCAAATACTGATCCAAGCATCAAGTAATCCGATCTCTACCATCATAACAAGTCCACATCAATATCTGAAAGAATCATCAACTAGGTCATCACCAATAAAGGAATATCAAGTCTAAGAAGTCCTCTACAGAAAATATATCCTCTAAACAAATCCCAAATGGTCACAACTATAAATCAACTACGCCAATCTCATCTTAATACAAATCAGGCTCCAATATAAAGAATACAAATTCTGGATAACCTCTAACTCAAGATTACAACTCAACTAATTCAGTCATATCTAATATGTCCTCAAATACTCAACTATGAATCCAAGTCATTACAACCGACTCATAATTCCAATAATCACATAATCATCTAGTTCCATTACACATCTAGTAATCTGATTTAATAATTGTTGTTCCAATATATAACAATAATCAACACTTAGTCTACTCACTCTGACAAACTATGTCTGATTCATAAGACCTCACAATTCCCTCTTCTATAAGTATCAATTATGATATCTCAACACTCGACAATATATCATGTACATGCATCTAAGATCTATCATGATATCTTGATATTAGGTATCATAACATGTACATGTATCTAAGTTCTATTGATCAAGTCATTCCATCCAATATCCTTCTCTTAAAGTCATGAACACCATCTATACCCATTACACAACTCATGGGTGAAGTCTACCATCCATCAAGGAACCAAACACAACTAACAGACTCACATTAGTCGACTATAGAGGTAGTCCAAGTCGACTAGGGACAAGGCAAGTCGACTAGCCTTCTACCAGAACAGAAGACAGAGGCACTACAACGCCTAATCTCCCACACAATAAAAATATGTATATGTAACCTCTCTTGCACATATCAACATACACAATGTCCACATTATTCTATGTACACAATTAAATCAAATATAATCAATTACATATAAAGAAACGGAACCGAAAGGAGTAAACACTCACCTTGGGGAATCTGCGCGTTACCGGGCGAGTCGCCGTTACGGTCGCCGTGGCGCCGCTCTTCGCTGTCGGACTGCATAGGACGGTAGCCAGGGTCCTGGGGAAGACCTGGCTGCAATCTGGAGGTCTCGCGCTCGCCGGAAGGGCCTAGAATCGCCGCTCGCTCGCTGCCTGTGCTGCTGGTCTGGTTCTGGATCTGCTGTGCGCGTCGCCGGGCGAGTCGCTGCTGCGGTCTCTGTGGTGCGGTTCCTTGCCATCGCACTGCATGGGAGGGTGGCCAAGACACTGGGGAAGGTCACCGCTCTGGTCTCCGACGAAGTCTGACGTGGATCAGGAGAACGACCTGCTCGCTCGCCTGTTGGATCTGGTCGTGCGCAGTCTGGACTGTTGGGGAGATTTGGGCCGTGTCGCTGTTGTGGTCGGCCTGCTGCTCTGTTGGACCCGGGGCTGGTCTGAGATGGAAGTGGAGGCGCCCAAGAGGACTCGGCCATGCTGCAAAAGGGAAAGGACGGCTGTGGTGAACAGGGAAAGGGGGTTGCGGCTGTGCTGATCTGTTGGGGGGGCAGATCTGGACGGGGCTGCTGTCGGAGGAAAATCTGGGCTGCCGTCCATGGCCTGTGCTTCGTGCGCAGGTGCACATGGAGGGGGCTCTGCTGGAGGTGTTCGGCTGCAAGGGGAGAGAGAGGGGTGCGGCCTGGGCTGTGGTGTGCGGCAGCAAGGGCTGTTGGGGTTGTGCGACTGGAGTTGTGCGGCTGATGGTTGAGGAGATTGAGGAATTAGTTATTAGGGTTGTGGAAATAGGTTTTAGGTTAAGGATTATATAGTATTGAGCCTAGTTTGGGTAACGGGTTAAGCCAATAAATAATTGGGTGTTGGGTTTAGGCTATTATGCTAATGGGTTGGATCCAATTAGGCTAATGGGTATAGTAATAGGAACGGGTCATGGGCTAACAAGAACACAATCCACCTCCACCACCAAGATCAGTATTAACACAAATGCCAATATTAAAACTAAATAGAGAATATATATATTATCACTAATAATAATTAATAAACACTGACAACAAAATAAAGATAACTCTATTAGAAATAGCAATAAATAATAATGGAAGAATGATTTGCTATTTACTATCTGAAATTAATTCTGCATATTCAACAATAATAATCAAGAGAGAAATAATTTAACTTGATTAATTAAAAATAATCGATAAATCAAAATAAATACTTGTGGAAAATTAAAATACAGTATTATTAGATTAGGGGTATTACACAGATTCTGAGGAATCAAATCAACTAGCGGATACGTATTTACTCTAGCAGGAGCAGCGGTATCTTGGAAATCTTCTAAGCAAACATGTATTGCCCGTTCCACTATGGAATCGGAATTCATAATCTTAGATAAGGCTGGAGAAGAAGCAGAATGGCTTCGACAATTCTTAGAAGATATACCATTATGGCAAAAGCCAGTGCCCGCTATATGTATACACTGCGATAATCAAGCAGCTATATTTAGGGCACAAAATGTTATATACAACGGTAAGTCTAGACATATTCGTCGTGGACATAATACCGTGAAGCAGTTGCTCTCAAATGGAATTATCTCTATTGACTTTGTATCGTCAAAGGATAATTTAGCGGATCCGCTTACTAAAGGTTTAAGTGGAGAGCGTATAAACTGCGCATCGAGGGGAATGGGTTTAAAAGCCTAACCTTACCGAGTCAGCTTAATAGAAACCTCACTTAGCGACTGGAGATCCCACGGACTAAGTTCAAGAGGAAAAACTAGTTATGATTGACTCAGCAAGTAAGCACTTGGGAGCTTGACTCCAATCCATTCCTAAGGTGCACATAAGTGCTTTTCTATAAGTGGATTAAGGATAAGCTTAACGCTTTTAATGATACTTATATCTTGTTACTAAACAAGTGGAGTAGAGTAGACTACTCTTAATAGGTCCATCACCTATGTGAGTATAGAGTTGGGTCGGCTTTTTGGGAATTTCTATGGAGGCTGTTATTCCCTAAAGATACTCTCTGAAACCAAGAATGTCCAGGGCCAAAACGGACACAACCGAGAACCAAAGTTAATTTGGAAAGTCACTGTGTGAAGCTTGTTGACTTGGCTTACACTAACGGCTAACAGTTCAAGACCTAGTTCACTGATTAGTCAGTAAGTCCGATAAAGCTTTCGCTATGGAAGGTTCAAGACCTATTTCACTTATCCTTATGCAGTTTCTTTTCTCAAGTACCTCTCACAATAGAGTCAGTCTCTTTGTGTGTCATTCCTTGAATCTCCATTCATTGTGGGGATTGTTAGAATTGAAGAATATGTATATGAATCTTCGAGCTGAATTATGGCGAGATCCGTTGATCGAATCAACTGGATGATGGTTGGAGTGTGTTCTCCTTCCATTGGGGATGAACGTGGTATATTCACATGTTCAATTTCGACTTCGAATGAATGAGATATTCAAGTCCAAAGATTGCCTAATTCAAAGCCAAATGGGACTAAAGTTAGCTACAAGCATTTAGTCCCACATTGGCCATGGGATGGAAGCCTATGGTGTATAAATAGAGAAAATTGAGAACAAAGGGTGTGCCCTTTGGGTACCTGGAGTTTTCGCGCGCGAAAAGGAGGGAACTATGCTCGCACGTGCGCGCGCGCGCCGCCGCTGGCGGTGGCCGGCCGGCCGACCGCAAAGATCCTGTGAAGGTACTGGTTGACTAAGGTTCGACCGTACGGTGATTTGGTAGTGCTATCCAAATACCGTGAATGAGTGTTGTATCTTGGGAGACCAGCGTCCATTATCCCGTTAGCACCGGTGCGGGGGACGTAATTGTCTTAAGGAGATTCGCTTTAAGCGTACCTCACTCTAAATACTGTATAAGTGGATTAAGTCCTTTATACAGGGGATATACTTTACAGTATATCGAGGTGGTTCTTAAATTAAGGAACGTTCTATTGAACGGAAAACCTCCCACCTGATATTTGCCGATATCTCAGTGATCTTGATTAGTTGTCAGACTGATTCTTATTAAGCAGAATACCAACAAGTCTGAGTACGACTTAATGTTAAAAAAAAAAGAAGAAGAATAAATTAAAATTTATCTAAATCTAACTTAAATATTCAAAAATATAATTGTACTTTCATATAGATCATTAACAAGTTTTAGTTCTATTTACTCACTTAATCAAAAAGTAACAAAATCTTTAGTTAGAAATTAGAAAATCTCATTTAATTATGATTTCTACTAAATCAGTAATTTGATGTTATAGTCTCATTTTTATTAGGATTCGTATAAAACTATAAAACAAGACCAAGTTAGAATTAAGTTTAATTGAAAGCAAAGAACATGGGGATTTCGCTACAAGCCCCCTATATCAAACTGTAATTAGGAAAAAAAATCAGCTTCATAACTTAATTTGCTATAATCATCTCTTTTTTTAAACCAACTAGGTGCGTCCACGTGTCAAGCGTAGAAGCACTCCTCAGCGGCGAAAGACGCAAATACCGCGCAGTAATCGCCTCGAAAAAAGCAGACCAGTTCAAAAATGTGGACTGCTGGTATAAAGAGAACTGCGACCATGAACGCAATCCTCACAAAAAAATGTCCTATTTTTGAGTCTTTATTAGGATTGTGACCATAATAGCATGTCGTAATCCTCACAAAAAATGTCATATTTCTGAGTCTTTATAGAATTGCAATCATGATCACAATCTTCACAAAAATGTTATATTTTTGAATCTTTATAGGACTGCGACCATGATCGTCGTCATCTTTATTAGAACTGCGACCATGATCACTATCCTCACAAAAATATCTTGTTTAAGTCTTTATTAGGACTGAATGATCACTATCCACACAATTTCATCGCATTCCTCAAGGAAACACAATTTCTCAGCTTATATTGGGACTGAACGATCGCAGTCCTCACAAAATGCCTTAATTTTCAATTAATAAAAGGAGTAGGATCATAATCGCAGTCTTCTAATAAAGGACTGCGATCATAATCCTTGTAGTCCTCACAGAGGACTGTGATCATGAGTCTCAATCCTCATATCATCTTCGCCATCATCAGCAAACTCTCATTCATCGATATCGACTGATGCCAAATATTTTTCAAATCTAAAAACTACATTGATCACAAATACAAACAAAACTCATCGCTAGCATGAACAAACGAGATCTGCCAAAGATCGATCCCAAAAGAAATTTGATCTCGGGGCTCCGTCCCCTGAGACCCCTGGGAGGGGGCTCCCCACCCCCTTTCCAGCCCCCATGTCGGCTTGATAGCACGGGGTAATTCGCGAATTACTCTACATCGGGGACAGGATTGAGGGGTGAGCAATATCGGTGACGATGAGAAAAGGTAAAAGAAAATGAAAATATATAAAGTAGTTGTTGGGAGTAACCAATTTATGCTGACGTGGATCAGGCTGTACTGAATAAACATAGAGGGATGAGTTTTTTTCCTAATTATGAAAGAAAGTAGGTGGTTGTCGTGAAATTTTCCAAAAATAAATCGCTTAGTTTGGATTATAATATAGGATGCACATCAAATTAGAATTAAACAAAACTTTTAAAAAATAAATACAGATGACTGAAATAGATTGAACTTGCTAATTGAAGTAAGAGGTAATATTGAAAATAAATTCACTTAGTTTGGATTATAATATAGGAAGCACATCAAATTAGAATTAAACAAAACTTTAAAAAAAATACAGATGACTGATAGATTAAACTTGCTAATTGAAGTAGGGTAATTTCACATCAAAACTCTTAATTCTTAAATTGTTTATATGTCATTTTAAAATTTAACTTTTTCTATGACCATATTGCAAGTTTAAACTTTAAGAATATAATCAGATTTATTTTATACTTGATAATTAATAAATAATATATCTCTTTAATATTTTCTTGTTAACTTAACCTCTGCTTAAAATTAGAGTTTCAATTTCTACTACTATTACTATTTACTGATGATGATGATTAGATTACAATTCGCAATAATCTTATGTAGAAAGAATTTTGGATTCTAAATTATATTAAGGTAAATATTTTAAAAAAAAAATTAAAGATAGTTGATTACTCAAATACTGAGTACATTATATTTGACACTTTAAACTAACTCCTAATTAGATTAAAACTTTAAATTTTAGAAGATCAATTTTTTTAATTGGCTCCTAATCAGACTGAAAGATTTTGTTAATCTTAACAGATCAGAAAGAACTCAGGAGTTGTTTCAATTGAATTAAGATGACAAAATTAAATTACTAATAAAGCTAAACTTGATAACAAGAGAGAACACCACCATCACCACAACAAGAACAACAACAGATCCTTGATTTTTGAAACAAGTAGTGCCTTGTTATATTCGAATTTGAATTTAGATGCATGAATCAGGTACCAAATTAGGAAAAACACATAAAATGAATTTGAAATTTGAATAACATAAAGAGGGCAGTACTTCATTACATTAACCAAGAGAAAAGATTAAAAAAAAAAAAAACTCTCAAAATAAAACAAGGCCTCTCTTCAGAAGAAGCCACTTATTGTTCTCTCTATAAAAATACCTTCATCCCCATCTCAATTTTTTTAAAAAAACCTCCTCTCTTTTTTCCTCTCATAGTTGAGTAAAAATAGTACAGTTTGATATCCGTCTCTTTTCCCCCTCTCGTAGACGAAGGTACGTAATTAGCAATTACTCGCTTATGAATGAATGTGATAAAGAAACACGGAGGATGGACGTGCTTAGGTGTAGGGAGGTGGGAGGGGGAGGCCGACGACGGCGCCGCAGAGCCTGGTGGTGTTGAGCATGTTGTACTCGTCCCTCAGGGACCGTGCGGGGGAGACGACGCTGACGTAGAACTGCTGCCCGAGGTAGCGCCTCTCCCACAGCTCAGACCGGAAGTTCCACATCCCTGCATTGTCGAACGTGGTCATCACCGCCGCCCACGACTTGGGTACACCTGGATCGTGTGCCTGCTCACTGCGTCGAGCAGGTTGTAGGTCGACCTCCTCTCTGGGCTCCAGTTGCCTCCTCCCATCCTGCAAAGTTTCAGCTTTTATGTTCAGTTTTGATTTTAGTAATGGCGGGAAATCAACAGCCACAAATGGCTGTGGTGACGAAGACATACGCGACAGGGAAGAAAGAGTAGCCATTCAAATGGAAGAAGTTGGGGTTCTTCTCGGCGTTCTCGATTATGATCTCGATGAAGGTACGGAACTCAGCCCTGAACACATTGGGGGCGATGGCGGTGATTGGGCCGCCGTCCGGGGCGGCGGGGGTTTCCTTCATCAGGTCGTACTTGAACTGGTCCTTTGCGCCGAAGTACTCGGAGAGCTTGAAGGGAGTGTCGTTGTCCTTGTGGGAGATGCCATTGAATGCGTAGCGCTTCTTGCCGTCGAAGGTGCCGGCGTGGGCGACGATCTTGACGGTGCGGGTGATGTTGATGCTGCCGTAGTGGTAGGAGCCCTGGGGGTTGGGACGCGCGGCGCTGGCGGTCAAGTTCCAGCGGAAGGATCGCCACTGGTTGAGAGACCAGGCCCAGCCGACGGGGGCGGGGGGGAGGGAGGTGGAAGGAGGGGTGCTGCTGCCGTTGTAGCGGATGACGCCGGTGGCGGTGTACATGTACTTTGTGAACCTAGTGGAAGCCACCATGTAGTAGTCCTTGGGTGGCTGGTCGGCGGTGACGAGGACAGACAAGCACTGGGCGACGTGGACGTCGATGGAGTCGTACTTGTTCTGGACGGTGTGGGACCCGTCCATCTCCACGAGGGTCATCTTGTGGCCCTGGAAGCGGAAGTTGAGAGACGTTTTGATGCCGACGTTGCAGATGCGGTAGTGGTACGTCTTGCCTTTCTCCATGAAGAAGAGAGGGGCGTCGTCCTTGCCGCTGCCGTCCTTGCCGGACTTGCCGTTCATGAGGACGCCGGCAGGGCGGGCGATGCTTCGGCCGCTGTCGAGGATGCGGGCCAAGACGTCGTGGCTCTTGGTGTACCAGTCGCCGATGAGGACGGTGTAGTCGTCGGCGGGGTCGGCGTAGGGGACGGGGATGAGGAGACGGCTGTTGATGCGGAGGCCACCGAACCCCCCGGCGGCCTTCTGCATGCCGATGGAGGGTAGTAGAAGAAGCTGCCGATTTGGTCCTTCACCTGGAAGTGATAGGTGTGGTTCTTGCCGGCCGGGATCGGGCAGCTGGTCCCAGGCATTCCGTCCTGCCACGAGTTCTTCCTCTGTTGGATCCCATTCCTGCGTTGAAATTGAATCAATAATATACAACAAATAATAAGTACTCAGTTTCTTCAAGACACGCACCATGAGAAGAGCAAGGGCTCATTGAGGTTGTTGAAGACGTTGATGACGACGTTGTTGTTGGTGGTGGTGTTGAGGTTGGGTCCTGGGAACTGGCCGTTGATGAGGATGGCGCGCTGGGGGACGCCCAGCGGGGAGATGGTGCCGAAGGTGACGTCCCATGTGAAGAAGAGGTACGGGTCCTCGCCGTGGGAGATCCCCAGGATCGCCAACAGCACGAGCATCGCCGCCGCGGCCTGTGGCCCCATGATCAATTTTTGCCTTGCAAATTTAGTGTGAGAGAGAGAGTGGAAGGCAAAGGAAAAACTATTTGATCTTTGCTCTGTCTTCGATGATGGCAGAGGATCCAGGGACAATTTATAGTGGGAAAAGGCAATGCAAAGAGAGCTGCCAGGTCAAACAAGCCCTCATTTCTCCGTGCTTTTAGCCACTGTAATAACCGTTTGCTCGTCTTGGGAGAGAGGTGGGAAGGAGAGCCAAGAGATTGGTCGAAAGAGAGAATTGTTTGTTTTATTGTTGACCGATTCTTTCATAATTTACTCGTTTGCCAAATTGATGGTCAAGATGACTTATTAACTTATTAAATTAAGGGGTTTTTTTTTTTTTTTCATGTTGATACCTGATATCTTTTTGAATTTCGTATTCACCCCCGAAATTTCGTATTTCCATATCAATCTTCCAATCTTATAAGTTTGGACAAAATATTACATCTGTTAGCTGCTATCTATTTTGTAACGGTAGAGAGGTAAAAATACACTTTTACCCCTCAAATTTGACAAAATATCTCCCTCTTTCTTTCACTCTTTCTCATTCACTCAGATCAGTAGTGCTATTGCTGCTGCAAGAACTGTCTGAACTGGGTTTTTATTGAAAGGAAAATGAAAAAGAAAGAGGGGGTATTTTGATAAGTTTACATTATATTTTAGAGTTTCAGAATGTAAAAGAAGAATATTTCGCGTATCTTTTAACTTATAAATGAAAAAAAAAACTAACGGAAGGATATTTTGTCCAAAGTTATAAAAATTTGGGGGTCGATATGGAAATATAAAAATGTTGACGGTAAATATGAAATTTAAAAAGATTTTGAATGTCGATAGCAGGGCCTTGGCCCCATATTATTAAAATAATAAAGTATAGTGAGTTACAATTGATAAGGTTGCAATGAAGCTCAAAGCACAATCAAAAAATTAAAAATGCCAAAATACAACACATTATGGCAGCTTGCGGCACTTGTAAAGAGGGAAGCAGATGTTCAGAATAAGTACTTAATAAAGTACATGAATCATTTCTCTATAAATAACCCCTCTAATGATAAACTGGAATTACTCGAGAACACCGAGCATATCTTAATCTAATCACAAAACAAGAGAAGGAGCCAAGTTAGTCGGTGTGTAATACCCCGTTCCCGGAATACGTACTTAGTTGCGTATTCAGTTTTTCGATCGTATTTGTCAATTGACTTTCTGTATTTGACCGATTTTAGTTTTAAATATCATTTTCCAATATTATATATTTTCTATGATTTTCTGGAATTTTCTTGGATTAAGAGGAATTTCTTCAAAACCGGTGTCGACCAGTGTCGCTGATCGATTCTCGGATTTTTAATTTACAAACAGCTTGGAATTTCTAGATAGTCCTTTAGGCATCATTTCTTAGAATCGTATTTCTTACCTAAATACTTTTTCTGAAGATTTTATGATTTTATGAAAATTCCACCAGAGTGGGTAGCTAACTGATTCCGGGATTTTTAGTTTTAAAACTATAAATTATTTCTCCAAACGGAATTCACTATGAGTCTTAAAATATTATTATTGATTTTTGGTATAATTTACGAGTCGTTCCGAGATACTTGATTTCGGGACGATTTCGGTATTTTCCGAAATGTTTTCCGTATCCTCGACTTAAACCCGGGAATCTGTGTTTCCGATATTTTCATTTTTCTAGTCAAAGAGAATATCTTCTCTTTATCAATTCTTTTCCTTTTTCCTTTTTCCTTTTTTCTCTTCCTTCCTCCACAATCCACAAGAATTCCATTTTCCAAAATTCTAATCTTTTCCAAAATTTCAACTTTTTCCTCTCCACACACTTCCACCAACTCCCTCATTAATGCCCCTCTTTCTCTCTCTCTCTCCCATGGCCGGCCAAGTGGCCAAAGAGGGACACCTCACCTCCCCTATTTGCAAAAAAGCCCCTCTCATCTACATTAATTACACCTCCTTCACAAAATCTAAATCCTATATAAATCTTTCCTTTTCATTTTTCTCTCTTTTTCTCCACTTCAACAAAAGAATTGCCTTCACACCAAAATCCTCCTTCATCTCAACTTTAACCATCAACTCCAAAGCATCACCAAGGCTATCATCTCCACTTCAACCTCAACTTCTTTTGGATTGGGATCGTTCTTGGTGATATCGTCGACCACAACCATTTCGAGTTCATAAAACTTCTCATAACCATTCGAAGTGAGTATTTTTACTCACCAAGACTCATACAATTCTTAGTATGTTTATGCTTCCATATCTTGTACATTTGTGTCTTCAAAATCATATTTTTAACCATCAAGAACAACCATCAGATTCAGTTCTGTAATCTGTTTTCAGACCACGATTAGTCGACTTGACCTAGGAGCTAGTCGACTTGAAACCCTTAGTTTGAAACGAAATCTTTTCTGGAGCACAGTTTTAGTCGACTATGTTAATTTACCAGTCGACTATAGATTACTAGTCGACTATACTTTCTACCCTAGTCGACTAATGTTTCCTGAATCAAAATCCAACTTTCTGTAACTCAGATTTAGTCGACTTAACATAACTGTTAGTCGACTTGGCATATCTGTTAGTCGACTACCCTTTTGACCCTAGTCGACTAACTTTTCCTGAATCAGAAACCCAACTCTCTGGTGCACAGTTTTGGTCGACTATACCAGACTGTTAGTCGACTAATCCCTCTATTAGTCGACTACTCCCTTGACCCTAGTCGACTAACTTTGGCTGTTTGTCATAGTTAATTACTTTCTTATATTTGGATCTTATGCTTGGTTCATATGTTTGTATATTATGCTTTACGACTTGATTGATTAGTACTCTCAACCTCTTGTCATGCTATCTATTAAAACAAGGCATGATACACTTGACATTGTTTAATTATCACAGTTAAGGGAATGTAGTACCTGTATTCCAGTTATGTATTCCAGTTATGATCTTGCTCATTCCCTTAATCTGATAATTATGTTAATAAACTATAAAAAGGACAACTTGTATGGGGAATGGGAGGAAGTGATGAATGCCGGAATGACACCTTGCTTATAGTATGGGAATGAAATATTGGCGGTAGTGTTAGTGGGACTTAGGGCCCACAGGAGATTAGTGTTAGGGGGACTTTGGGCCTCCAAACTGGTTCCAGGTGTATGGAAACTACTATAAGAAGCTCTATCAGTTCTTCATCTACTTCCGGTAACAAACCTCGACTTGCTTATATATGGATGTATGTGTGTTGGGATATATACCGAGACATATACCTAGATATATGGGTTAGACGAATAATAATAATTTATACTCTTGATATTCCTGTTATGACACCTGTATCGGACTCCAGTTATGATTACTGTTATGATCCCTGTTTTGATACCTGTTATGCACTCTTGTCACACCTGTTATGTATTCTCGTTATGACTATTTTGCGACTCTGATTCTATACGCTTGGATTACGGTGACATGAGATAAAGGTATATAGATGAGGGTTTCCTTGTTTGGATTATTCCTTCGATGTACTAGTCTCATGGGACCGTGACCTAAGTGTATACAATCAATCTTGCTTGTAATCAACTTTACCCTGGATTTCCTGTTTTAAGGATATTATGTTTTACTTGTTCACACTTGCTATACTTGTGTTCTAACCTTCCTACTCTTGTCTCTTAGTCATTTGGCTGTAGCCTGTTCATTGTTGGGAGGTCCTGACTCCCTTGGATTTGTATGTTCAGGTTCCGAAGCTTGGATCGAAGTGGAACCATCCACAGAGGATCAAGCTTTTCTTAGTGAGCAGGCAGACTAGTTCCTGTTCTTCTGTGCCAAACTTCTCTCTTTGACTCACGGGGTCTTCATCTAACTCGTGAGCCTTTTGTGTCCTTATTGTATATTGTACTTTTGGACTTGGTTGTGATAAAAGGCATATGTAATGTGTAATAGTTTATCATATCCTGTGATAGCTTTGTATTTGTACTTTTAGTTGGCATATTATGAATACCACGCTTTGTGCTGTACTCTGATCCTTGTTGTACTTTATGCTTAGCGTATATACGTGGGGGCACTTTCTGACCTGCGTATATACGTCGCAGTGACGTCCCCGTATCTGTGGATCGGGGCGTTACACGGTGAGAAGAGAAGAGGAAAAGAAGAAAGAAGGGGCAACTATGCTAAACGAAGAGAAGAAGAGAAGCAAGGAAGAGAAGAAAAATGCAGTACAACAGGAGGAGGAGGAGGAGGAGGAGGAGGAGAAAAGGAAAGAAAGATAGTTCATAGAATTGAAAATATAAAAAATTGTAAAATGATAAAATTTTTAAATTTCTAATATTCAATGACTGGAGGTCTTCGGCGGTCCTATCAGTTCGAGGAGTCGGAGGAGTAGTTGATTCTCTGCTGCGAGGGGTGGAGTGGGTCCGGAATCATTTTGAGGGTGAATGTTAGAGCATCTACCTCTTTTTCTGATCGACTCATATTTCAAGCGGAGCAGGTTGGACCCACTTTGAAGCGGGTGCAATTCAGGTGGCACAGGCAACGAAGGGTAACAGCCCAAGGCTGCCTCCACAAAGGAGGGGCCTAAAAGGCGGCCGCCTGGCTGATTTTTAAAACATTGAAGTACATTTCTAGTTTCTTGGAGACTATGTACACGTGTCTTATCCCCATGCTATACTTTTAGATATTATTTTTATTCTATAACTGGTTTTTTTCCTAAATAAAAGATTGTAACCAGTATTTGAACCTAGGGACTTCTCAACACCCACTCTCACCTTTTTACCACTGAGCTAGGTCTCACTGGCCTCCCATGTTTTTGGTTTACAAAAAGTTGAATTATTCTATTTAAATTATATACCTTGAAAGTTTCAAATATACATTATACTTTTTGTTGTTCTGCTGTTGTCATATAATAAAACTCAGGCTAAATTACATATAAATACCCTAAAATTTTACTCATTTTATGTATAATTCTTGTATCCTCGAGCCCGACCCCCACCCATTGGCAGTCCTACTAGTAAACTAAGCACGTTCTATGCACGTTAAAAAATGAGGAAAGATAATGAAACATAATTAGGTAACTTTTACTAATTAGTATTAGTCATTTTTTTCAGCAATAGGATGGGGTCACAAAATAATTAGTATTAATCATAACTATTAGTATAATATATATTATATAAATATATACTATTTTTATAAAAGAAATGTGATTGTTGTTAAATTAATGCTAATATAAATTAATTTAGTCACAGTTTATATAAAAAGCAAAAAATAAAAATCAGTATAAATTGATTTTTATTATGATCTTATGAAAAAGAAATAAGAGATGGAATAAGAAGATAAAATCACAATTTCAAAAATATCAATGTTCTATTATAAGTATCTATGAATTTTGGAGTTCTTTTTGTTGAATGCTTTAGGTATATCTGTCTAGGGTAAAAAGTAGACCCACTCTTAACAAAGGAGCACTAATAACCATTAAAACTAAGTTTAAAATTACCAAAATAATCTTGTTTTAAAGTTTAAAAGCTAAAGTTCTACCATAAGGGTGAATAAATTTCAAGCCGGGCAAAAGTGACAGACAATCTTCTCAGAAAATTCTAATTGGTACTTCTCAAAGTAATAATAAACATGCAAGCAACAATCAACAATACAACAAATTAGTAAATATTGTATAAAAGGGCAACTGTTTTAGGTTTAGGATAGCCAACTAGCCACAGCACCCAATCTAACACCACATGGCCTCACATAGAAACTGCCCTCGACTTGTATTCACTTCATTGTCTAATTGGTACATAGAACATATGCATACAAATTCCAGATTTGTTGATATGGCAGCAGTCTGATAATCAACAAGCTAACCCTCAAGATCGAGAGCGATTAAAAGAAACGTGTCGATCCAAGGAGATGAAGCAAGAATAACAAAGAGCTGCACTCTAAAAAGAGAAGTCAGAGACTGATATCGACGATAGTCATTCTGATTCCGAAACAGGTTCAGTTGCTTCAGCCACAGGGGGGATGGCATCTACCTTGTACCGCAAGCTCTGTAAATTCGAAGATGAATGCACACAAATAAGCCAAAGAGTCCTAGCTTGGCAACTGAGTATTTAAACCCTAATTGATACTTGTCTTCCCTAAATCTATTATGTCTGCGAAGATTACTGTTAATTAAAAAAAAAACATACCTTCTTGAAAAACGTCGAATACGAATTGTCCCATACAAGTCTGTAAGATCCAGCCAATATCGTGCAGAAATTTCCCTGCCATAAAGAAAGTAATGCATAATAAAGGATCCAAAGTT
This sequence comes from Agave tequilana, assembly GCA_038442645.1. Classification (NCBI taxonomy): domain Eukaryota; kingdom Viridiplantae; phylum Streptophyta; class Magnoliopsida; order Asparagales; family Asparagaceae; genus Agave; species Agave tequilana. The sequence continues at coordinate 18,894 of JAVJIF010023532.1, forward strand.
ACCAGAAAGCATTGTTTTCAATCAGCTAACGGAAGCGGAAACTCACTTGGTCAGACTCATATCGCCGGTAGGGTAAAATCAGCTGCACAACAAAAGTCATAAATAGATGCAACCAGAGACATCAAACATAATAAGAACTATTCTATATGAAAAAGATTATTGAAGCCATAAAGCTCCCTGCGAACCGCAATTATCTGAGAGACTGTTAAAGAAATCTTACGGTAATTTCTCCGGATGGACCGACATACTCCACATGGAAACCAATATCCTGTGCATGCAGAGATGAACTTTAAAACTGATTGGAGAATTCTTGTTTTCTTAACTGAAAGTGAAACAAAGAAAATACGGCATCGAGTGTAGGAACCAATTTTTCCCTGGAAGTATTCCCACCAAAAATCTTGAGTTTAAACAATTTAACAAGGAAGATGGTGAGAGAAGATGGTGAGATCGTGTACAGTACGTTTCCATTAGAGGGAATGCAACAGAAACTCAATGGTGCATCTGCAAGTGCTGAATGGAAATCATAATTTAATGTGTATCTGTATTACTTATTTCTACATGAAGGTAGGCATCAGAATTCAAGACCTTTATAATTGAATACTTGCCATAAGGAAATTGGGTTCCAAACTTCCAATGGAGTTGTGATTACACAAAAATATAGGATTGGGCCGCTGATTTATAAACTCGTTAGTCGTTACATTAATTTACTATAGATATAAGTGTAGAAACTATTGTGAATGAAGGGCACCTACTTTGAGGAAATAGGCACCTTGATCTCATCAATCATTTTTTTTCAATGTCATCCAAGAAATAATCACAGTATCTGCTAAATGATATATACTGAGTGGACCTTTATGCTCTGCATAGGATAGAAGCTGGTTACATGCTATATGTAGTAGAAACACTTGTAATATGAAGCCTGGTATCCGTGTACAACACACCGACACCTATTTTCAACACTTCGTTAGACACTCCTGTCTTCAATGATATACATAGAGAGAAAGAAAGAAAGAGACTTCGCTACTTCCGGAAGGAGTTGGGAGTCAGATCCTTCGCATTCAAATTCAATGTAAAGCCCTTCAAATGAAGATCTGCTTCGTTAAATTGATTTATCATTTAAACTAATTAAAAACAAAAAATGAAGTGTTTTTTAATTTTTATTTTGCCATGCATAAATTAGGCACAGATGGGCAGATGAAAGTAGCATGTTGCTTAGATCTATAACTTTGGACATACAAATTCAAGATTCTAACATGTAGTTATAATCTAAACACTTATAAATTCTTATATATCAATTTTTGATAGGTTTCAAATATTCTACAACGTTAAATTAACCAACATACTATTTAGGTTGCTCTTTTTTGTGTCTATTTATGCAAGTAACATTTAAAACGCTAGAATTTTTGTTTTTGGGCACTCATAGCAATATAGATCAACTTCAATGGAGTAGATCTTCAACTTATTCTCTCTCTCTCTCTCTCTCCTCTCTCTCTCTCTCTCTCTCACACACACACAAAAAAAAAATAAGGGTATGTGCTTAAGCACATATAAGCTTATATATGTAATACCTAGTTCCCACATGTGGTCTATGATCCACACTGTTCATTTGGTATGTATTCTCAAGTAGTAGTGGATAAAAAATCATGGGTTTTGGAGATTGTTTGCCATCCACCAAGCGATATAAGATTGTTTTATTCACAAAACCATTCAATTTGAAACCATTCAATTTGAAACCACAGATAGGAAAACGAACTTCAAAACCCATGATTTTTCATCTATAACCCCTGTAGTGTGTGCAGATCATTATAAACGGTGTGGATCGTCTGTGGGAATGATCCAAACATGGGAAGAACTCCAGCACATATATCTTTATCTCTAACATACATACCTACATACATAAATACAAATATACATAGAGATAGACTCAACTCCTTCAGAAAGTTAGAAAAGCCAAGTTCGAAGATAGAGATAGCCAAATCATTTCCATCCAAATTTGATGAGAAAAACCAAGTTCGAAGATCCATCCCTTTCAAGTTGATCTACATAATCTAGTGGGTCTATAAACCAAAAATCAAGTGCTTTCGAGTCTTGTTGCTTATGTATCAAGCGGGTACAAAATGAACAGTCTATATAGCGAGTTGCTTAGTTTAATAGTATAAAATATTTGGAATCTAACAAAAATTAGGGAGTAAGAGTTTTTATGTACATGCTCAAATGGTTGGATTGAGAATTGCGTGTCAAAAATCATAGATCAAAACAACATGCTAGTTTCTACTTTCCACTGTTCATTATGTAGCTATTGATGCATGAACAAACAAACTTTAAAAATTTTAAAATAATTATTTTTTTTATTTTTATCCCTTTTAAATGATAGAGATCAACTTTGGTGGAATGGTCTTCCATTTGATTTGCCTAATATCGAAATATAAAAGGAAGGTTTTGGCTCCAAATCCTTCCCAGGGAGTGGGTGCGTGCACATATATGTATGTGTATGTGTGTTTATGTGTGTGCATGTCCCCACTACTATAAAAGCACCAATAGCATAAAGGTTTTTGCTCATAGCAAATCTTAACTATTGATTAAACTAGACTGAATCTAAACCAGACATACCAATATTATTATACTAAAGTGCTTCTAAGCCTTTAGTTAAAACTAAAACTAACTCATTGATTTTCAAGTATATAAATAATTATAATTTAAATAGGAAAAAGCATAAATCAGCTCAACTTCTATTGACATTAGTAGTTTGTCTTTTCCATAAAAAAATCAATCTTGATAATACTCAAATCATTTTAATATGTCATTTTTTGTTATCATTATTTACAACTAGAAATCATATTTTGAGCAGAATTTGTACTTCTAAAATTATGAGTATTGATTTGATTAGGTACTAATCGTGATTTAGGTCTATTTTTTCTATGATAAATAATGTAAACTTTTATGAATTATACAATCTTTCAGTTAAGAGTAAAAGTAGAAGTGTTTCCTAATCAAAATTAATTTTATATGGGAAAGATTGTGTAACCAAATAAAAGTTATTATTTTTATTTATATTTTCACCTATATAATTGCAATTGATTATTTCTTGTAAACTTTAGAGGGTATTCAATCTTAGCTAAAAATATAATATATTAATTGTTAAAAGTAAGTTACTTTTTCTATTTATAAATCATATTTTGAGTAGGATTTGTGTTAATAAAATCATGAGTAATAATTTTATCTGTTAGTAAATATTAGTTATGTATGTTTTTGATGGTATATGTATGAATATATCATGATTCCTAAGAAATATCTCTAAAACAAATTATAGATGATTTGGATGGGTTTCTTAATCATGATTAATTGATTATTAAAAATATAAAAAACATTAATTTTCTTTTATTAGAAATATTCTCAATTATCTGAAGGCATAAAATTTTTTTAACAATAATATATTTTATTACTTAAGTAATTTCTTTTTCTATCAATTATATTTTGATTCCTTACATTGTTCACTTGGTGCACAACTCTTTAACAAAATATATTACTTACTTTATTAATTGTTTTTTATTTTTTTATTATTAAAGAACTGTCTCCTATATAGGTACTTGACCATTTTTTCGTCGTTAAAATAGAAGAAAAGAAATAAAAACAAACAAATGGATAAACTTCCATCCAGTTTCTACAAAAATCCCAATCAACGGGCAGTTGGTGCACGTTTATTTTCTGCTAGGGTGTGTGTTGGGTGTGTGTAGTTTACTAGGCTCCTCCCGAGAGGATTTGGATCTAAATCAAACCTATTGCAATTAGGTGATTGGACATCCACTTTAAAAATCCCACTCGGTTGAAATTGATCTACGCTATTTGAAATGTCTAAAAATTAAATTTTAAATTATTTTAAATCTTCTAAACAATCAATCAAGTAGCCAACCGAAAGTAGGGAGCTGTTAAGTTTCACACCCTAAAATGTTTCAAATACAACAAAAACATTTTAGGGTGTGAAACAAAAAAAACATTTGATTTGTGTTTTTTGGGCATTTAAATGATTTAGACATGTTGAAGGATTTGGATCTTTAATTTTATTTCAAATATAAAATAATTCAGACCATTTTTGTGTTAAGCAATCCCATTATCCATATATAAATTCAATACACTTGTCGGACACTTCTTGGATACATGTTTTATATTTCTCTTACACTTCTTTGTTAATATTACATATTAAATTACTTATTTACTTTTCTTATGCATCAAAAATTATATTTTAGTGGAAAAAAAGCCACCAAAATATGAACTTGTATAAAACTATGATAAGTTTGGATATGTTTCAATATAAGAAGTGAAATATATTGAACTATTTTATAAGAGCTGAAAAGCCTAGACATATATGTACTTATTGCTATTAAAGATGTTTAAGGACTTTCGAATGCAAGGACATACCATGCATGTATGCTCATAATACTAATAACAATTATTATTATTAATTATTGTACTCTCTGTCAAATTGTCGTGTCCCCATGTCCTACTATTTAAGGAATTGTCATGTTGTGTGTGCATGTTTGTGACCATGTCCATGTTCCCTGATCGTGCTTCTTAGGGTTCATGGTTGACTTTACATATTGTGGAGATGATCCTTCTCCGTTTGGGTGCCTAAAGAACAAAATGACAATCTTCTACACAAAATTCTACATACGTGCAGTGAGCAGAATACGGTATTGTAAAAAACAATCTAGTCTAAATGGAGCACATCATGCCACGCTAACCTACGGCCAAGGTGCATGTGCTAGCCATAGGAAGAAAATAATCAAAGCCGTGACTTCACCACTATGTTGTGGTTTCTGTTGCCGCCATCGCAAGCACTGTGCCTGAGGCAAAGAGAAGAAGAAGAAGAAGGGCATGCATAAGTGCTTGAATGACCCCCACCCCTTAACTTAAACAAGTGGGTCAGGCTATCCTGGATATGTGCTCGAATGAACCCTACCCTAACTTAAACAAGCGGTTCATGATGTCCTGCATAGGAAAAGGCAAAAGCTTAGATTTGCTACACTTCTTAAGATCAGGACAGGCTTACAGGAAAACCCGATCTGCTTATTTACGTCAGGGCTCATTCTCCTGATCATTTCCTTCCTACATGTTGTCCCCTTGCAACATAACAGAGGAAGTGCAGGTTGTGCAGCAATAAAAGCAGCAAGCATGAGAAACACAAGCAACCAAACAGAAGGAATGATGGAGAAATTTCTTCTTGTCTCCTTCCACTCTAACGGTTTAACCCAACTGCTTTATTAATTTTAACAACATCCCTCGTAAAATACAATTATTGGCAAAACAAAATAAGACCAAGAACAGAATAGCAACAGTTGTAATGGAAACAATGTTCAGTTCTCAAATCATGGAAATGAGATTAATATGCATTTGTATAACATATAGATAATTGATTAAAGTTCATTTTTTTTTTCTTTTAAAACGCCACGGCAGCACAAGAGTAACGTTAAAATAACAATGAACCATATGCATGCATGCATGCTAACTCTATTTCGTCCACAGGAGTGTGAGAGTAATGCTAAAATAACTATGAAGTATGAACTCTATGCAAGCATGCACACTAACTCGATTTCGTTGCACAAAGAATAAATATATTTCTTCATCTATATAGTACACTAGAAGATAGAATAAGACATGAATGCATCCATAAAAAGTTTGAGGTAGTTTTAAATGAAGTAAAATGAGGGGTATTTTGAGTGAGATGATTTGCGATGTGCAGCAGAGTTAGGAGTGAAAGGTACTAGTTGATGGAGCAACTCAAACTAGGAGTTCATCCGCACACAAAAATGAACTGAGACAGTAAAAAAGGATATGCTAGTTCTTAAACAAACCAAGGAAGTAGTCATTAACAGAGCTTAGTGGAGAAAAACAATTCTTGATGCTGGCCTTAATGGCACTATTGTTCTTGTTGTCAAACAGATACAAATATTAGTTTAATTTACACGATAACACAAATATTGTTTTTACTATTATATACTTTAGATAGGTTAAAATTTTAATAAAAAGAATCTTCATTATTATATATCCAAATTATCCGGAACTTTGAAAAGACTCACAAATGACCATCTGACAACAATACAACATTAAGGTTTATAACAAAAATGATAGATATTATTTCCTCCTCCGGTTTATAATACAACCAAACTTCCCAAAAAAAACTCATGATTGACCATCAGACACAATACAACATGAATACATATAATAAAAATCATAAAGTTCATTCCTCCTTGCCATAAAATCAATCCAAACTTCATGGGACTTTGGAAGGAAACAAGTGATAATGAGATCCAATGCCCACAAAAAATTCATAACAAAAAATGATAAAGCTAATACCCACCTCCTACAATGAGCCATCATTCAGCCTAACTGATGCAGGCTGAATGATGCAGAATAACCACCATATGACTACAGATTTAAGTGGATAAATTTCATGATAGAATAAATTATTCAAGCTTTATCGCTTTAGCATATTGATTTTATCCTTTTTAATTAGTTACTAGATTTAGGTTTGGGTAATATTTAATGGGTTGGATTTACTATTTTAACGCTAAAATTGTATTTATTATCTTCTCTATAGGACTAGATCGTTTGAGATTAGTTTTAACCTTTCAGTTGGAGTTAATAAAAATGGGGTTGGTGTAATCTCCAAAAAGGATAAGAGCTTTGTCTGGATGATTGGATTGATGAATTGATTTAGCTTGAGTTATTGATTACCTGATTGAGGGTGTGATTCCCCGAATTTTCTGCTTGAGAGTGTGGTTCCATGCCTTTCTTATCTTTCTTTAAAATTTTCCAAAATTTATGCACTTCCCTGCATCAGCAGGGTATCACTGCAATATAAACCATATTGTACATTGAAAGACATGCATCATAAGAAGCATGAAACAAGGAACACAGACATGGACACACAAAACAACAATTGAGGACATGTGTGTTGACAAGAAATGACGATATGACATAGAATATGATAAATAATATAGAGTTCATTTATACATACATGCATAGACATGTCCATGTTGTTGGCCCAAACGCTCATCACTCTAGTTTTGATGATGATTAACTCATGTAGTTATAGTACTAATGATCTTGTGTTTATATAATTTCAGATATTTGATCAAGACCTTAGTTGGTGTTTAGCTTCAATAAAATATTTGAAGTCAAGTTTTGAAGCTAGCACGTGTTGATTCAAGAGCTTGCGCATCAAGATCACATCAAGTACTCAAGAGGAGTATAGCTCTTTGGATCAAGGTTTGGACCAAGTCAAAATGGAGAAGAAAATTTTTAAGACTTGAGTTGAGTTTATAAGTGTTAAGATTTTATTTTTAGATAAAATATAAAGGATAGATTAGTTGTGCATTGCTCAAGCTCATATACACACAAAATTTATGTGTTTTCATAAAAATAAATTTGATTTTAGAAAATACCGTTTTGGTTTTAGTTTCAATGAATAGATTTCATCAAAATGAGTTTATATGGTTTATATGTGTTTTGGATTTCACTCATACACATTGTTGGTTCAAATATTTAAAAAACTTATTTGATGTTTCTATATCATGTGTTTAGCTTTTGTTTAAGTCAAAACTTATTTTAGAGCTTATTGTCAAAAACATAGATATTTCATCTTATATGTGTATTGGATCATATCCCTACACACTATGCTTCAAATGAGTTTTAATATCTTGTTTTTGTATTTGAACAAATTTTGGATAAATCTGGTTTTCATTTTAAAAAAGCTTGGTTTATGAAAAATACGGTTTTCGGCTTAAAGCTGAATTTCTATATTGCAAAAATAGTTCATTTTGTTTGTAATATGTGTTGATTTTTTATCACACATATTTGGATTTCAAAGTATTTCAATGAACTGATTTTTGTGAATTTTTTGAGATTTTATAGGATGTTAAAAGACCAAGTTTTAATCCCTTTAATAACCTAGACCTCTGGCGATCGACCAACCAGTCGACCGAGCCAGAAGTCGGTCGACCGCACGGTCGACCGATGTGCACATGCTACGTGCACAAGCCTGGCTTCAGGGCCGGTCGACCGGCCAATCCAGAGGGTTTATTCTCTGGATCTGGCCCCAGTTGACCGGGCGATCGACCGGCCGGAGAGCAATGCACTCCGGTTCTTGCCTCGGTCGACTGATAGGTCTTCGACCTGGGTGCGGTCGACCAGGCAGTCGACCGGCAACCCAACAGTCATAACTATGACCGTTGACCGGTCGACCAACCAATCTGACCTATAACGGCTAGTTTTCTGAACTCTATAAATTGGGATTCTCTTGGCCAGTTTTCTACAAGAATTTGGAGAAGTTTTAGAGCTAGTTTTCCCCATCTCTCTTAGGGTTTTTCTCCACATGTTTTTGGGCTAAATCTTCTATATCAAAAGGAGAGTTTTAAAAAAGTGTTCTCAAAAGAGATTTATTGAGTTTTTCACCACTCAATCTACCTAGTTTTTCTCACACAAGCTTGAGCTTTACATTGCTATATCAATCCTATAAGATTCTTGTTGTGAGAGTTATTTTTAGTGATCAAAGTGTAAAGATCACCAAGTGTTCATCTTTGTATTTGAGGAGGCGAACTTGTGGTTCGCGTTGTGATGAGTTCTTGTGGGAGCTCAGTGTAGAGGTGCGGCCTCGGCAAGCTAGTGTGCTTGCGTGTGCTGTTCTTGCTGGAACAAGTGAGGGACTTGCAGGTCCAAGAGTTCTTGAGGGAGCTCGTTGTTAGTGTTGCGGCACTAAGTGATCATGCGGGATCGTTATAGTGGAAATCCTTCATAGTGTTGAAGGCGGGAACGTAGAGCAAGTGTGCTCGAAGCTCGAAACAATTCTCCTGGGTTTGCGGTTGCTTATCTCTCTCTCACTTGTGCTTATATATCTTGCATGCTTATATTATTTATCTCTTTATATGCTTGATATATTTGTGCTCAATTGATATATGCTAGGGATTGTTTGCTCACACTTGTATTCAACCAGGAGAGCCGTAGTGGCACCTCAACTCTTAATCTAGAGGAATCTTAAGGAGATAGTCTAGAGCCCTTCACCGAAATTCGGCTACACTCTTATATTATACTTTGTGTAGTTTGCATAATTAGTTTTAATTCCGCATTAGTTTACATTAGATTAGCTTGCCACCTATTCACCCCCCCCCCTCTAGGTGACTTACACATGCATCCAATAGCCCAGAGACATTTACTAATAATACAATGAGTATAACTCAAAACACATTTGTACAACTTCGTAAAAGGAATAGTCCTTGGCTCTTCAACCTTGTATAGAGTATAACTTAATGTATCTCACTTGTTATATAAAAACATATCCAAAATTACTATAGTTTAACAGAAGTCAACACGAAGTGGATGACAAGTGTTCTAAATTTACAATACAGAATATAATTGAGGTCACATTTGAGTAGTAGAGTCTGACATGTGCCCGAGGGGTGTACAAGAAGTGTCATTATGGGACATTCATTGATGTTCCCAACATAGATACAACAGGTTCAGCTTAATGATAGAAGTGTTCATGCTACATAGCATCCATCACATTTACACCTTAATTTTACTGCTAAAGATAAGATTGTGGCCCTTCCCTCATATTGTGCCACTAATCTAAGGCTAATATGGATGGTCTATATAGAGATGAGTTATTGAAATAAATTAGCTAGAAATTAGATGCATCCAACTTCAATAACTCATGAATGAAAATGACTAGTTCATGACCAGATTAAAAGCATTAGAGACACGGTTCAAGTTGATCCTTGACAAGAATCTTGATCCAAGCCCATTCAAAAACCGAGGAATTGTGGATGGAGTTCATGAGTCGACAATCTTATCTTGATCCTAAAATATGGAGACTTTGACAGATATCCTCCTCACTACCATGTTCCAAATCCTCGCATAATTGACTTTGTTATTCCCAATCTTCCTTTGACTACTCTCCATCAAATCCTGCATTTTGTTCTATCGACTTTTCAATGCTTGTGCAATATCAGGTCCAACTTATTACATCGAGGTTCTTCATTATGTTCCATTTAAAAACTCGAAATTGAATTTTCTCTTGCGAGGGGAGACTTAATGCAAAACAACTTCTTGACTTCAGTGTAAGATGGATAGAATTTGGACACACAGCAGAATCCCATAGGTTTATCTCTATAGAATATCAATTTTTTCCTTTGTTGTTATTACTAGATTAAGATTTGGTCAATCTTACACGGATTTATTTCATTGGTTGGACCTTTTTTTATCTTTTAAATTTATTTTTATCTTTTAGAAATGATAAGGTAGTTGATCTGATTAGTTTTATCCTTTCGGTTAGAGTTGTTAATAAAAAAAAGTGGTGTGATCCTTTTTTCCTTTTAAAAAAAAAAAGAGGAGACCTTTCTCTAGATGATTGAGATTAATGAATCCATTGAGTTTCAAGTTAAAGTATATGATTGAGGGAGTAATTTCTTATCTTCTCGTCGAGCGTGTAATTATCTTGTCTTTTAGATTTTCCAAAGTTTTCCACTTCACCAGATCAACCCTCTGTTTCTACTCTCCCAGAGGGAGTGTATTCAAAGATTCTCATAAAATCACGTAAAGCAACAAATCATGATATCATGGGAAAACAATATCTTAATGTCTATCTATCATCAATAACCAAATCCTGTTCCTCTCAAGAAAACTACAACAGATTACAACCAATTTAAGAATCCTGAACATCAACTATACATTAAAAAACCACACAAGGAAAAAAAAAAGTAACATTTAACGTGCAGGAGTTAAACCTTCTTAAAGGCTCTTTGCATCCCCTCATACAAACTTCAGATCAATGCAAACTCATTGCATGTGAGAAACGCTGGTGATAATAAATAGTAGTTTAGCTGAGAATAAATAGTACATTTAGCAGCCTCATTTTTTAACTATCAACTAGAAATATCAGTACTTTGATATTAATTCTTAGATCATATTGTTAGCGCCCGTGCTTAAAGTTACGCAGAACATTAAAATTTAACCACTTAACGCAAAAGCTTTAAGCTCATGGATTATGCACTAGCAATGTATATTAAATGAACTAAACATGTAAATCTCTCATGACCCTGCCACTTTGGGCACACGTGGAAAGGCCTCAGTTTTGAACTATCAACTAAAAATACCAACACTCTAATGTTGATTCTAAGATCCTATTCATAGTGCTAATACTTAAAGTGAAAGTACATCTTACATTAAAATTGTGAGATAACCACTTTACGCAAAAGCTTTAAGTGTTAGGATTATGACGCGAATACGTCGTGAAGGTTGATTAATGTCGGATTTGACAGTTTCCTTTTCTGAATCTGTTTTGAGTCCGAGTTGGATTCAAGTTTCCTTTATTCTGATTAAAGGTGTTTGTTTAGAACTAGAAGAGTTCTATGGTCTATAAATAATCCCTTAAGGGTGACCTTCAATGTATTCCAAGAGAATCTTATGAATTTGTAATTCATAAGGGTGTACTTCATCTAGGTGAGAAATTTGTAAGAGAAGCTTAGCGACAAGGATTCGCTGTTTTTAGCGGCCATCAAGGACTTGTAACTTCTCAGTGTGAGGTGTAAGCAATTCTTATTGTAATCCTCCAAAATTTTAATAAAGTTTCTCCCCCTTCTTCCATGGACGTACACGATCTGTTTGATCGGTGGAACCACGTTATATTGTGTGTTGGCTTTCTATCTACTTTGAAATATCTTCTTCTCTTCTTCAAGTTGCCTTAGTAGATCATGTGGCTTGTTTCCGTTGCGCCGCCCCAGTCGATCCGATCATGGGGGAGTCCTTCCCTGAAATCACAACAATTGGTATCAAAACATACAGATTGTTTTCCGAAAATTGGTATCAGAGCAAGGTAACTTGAAGATGTCTGTGATCAAGTTCGATATTCAGAAGTTCGATGGCGTCATCAATTTCAGCAGGTGGCAGATTAGGATGAACGCCATCCTTACCCAGAGCGGATTGAAGAAAGCACTACTCGGGAGGAAGAAAAAGCCTCAATACATGAAGGAAGAAACATAACAGGAGTTGGATGAGAAAGCCTTGACGGCTATTCAGCTTTACTTGGCGGATGAAGTGTTGGATGAGTTTTCTATGAAGAAAACAGCGTCCTCACTGTGGAAGCGACTTCAAAACCACTATCTGAAGAAGTCGTTGTCGTTGGCGAATCGGTTGATTCTGAAGCAACATCTATTTCTTCTCCGCGTATATGAAGGTACACCTATCAAGTCTCACATTGCAGAATTTTTCTCTATTATCAATGATCTAGATAAGATAGAGGTTAAGATAGAATATGTGGATCAAGCATTTTTATTACTGTATTCTTTACCTTCTTCATATAAGAGCTTTAGAGAACATATCATCTATGGAGGCAAGTCAACAATCAAGGTCAAGAAGCATCTGCTCAACAAGGACAAAATTGACACCCAGTTGACGGGTGAGTCTCATCATGATAATTCTAAGCAAGTTCATTATTCAAGGAAGAAGAGTAATAAGGAAGTTCACGGATAACTCAAAGCATAAGAATTTAACGTGCAACTATTGTCACAAGAAGGGGCACATCAGATCTGAGTGTTGGCTTCGAAAGAAGAAACAATCAGATGCTAATATCACTGAACTCGTTGAAGGAGATGAAGAACAGTGCGATGTTCTATCTATTACAGACAGATCAGTTGGTAACAGTGTTCTAAATATCCCCGATATAACCCCGATATTGCGCCGATATTGCGTTTACGGCACCTAGCCGCAATAATTTGGCACATCCAAACCGATATAGCATTTTTCACCCAAAATCGCCGATAAATAGGCATGTACCCGATATATCGGCCGCAATTTCGGCGATTTTGGACCCGATACAGCGTTTTACACCCAATTTCTAGGTTAGGTATTTGGGTAATTCGAGCGATGTGGCAATGTGACATTTGTGAAGATTCTACACTTGGATAGTGATTATGGATTTATAGGCTTAATGCAAGTTATCGAGTTAAGTATATCTTAAACATATAAGTATGGTGTTTTATGTAGCTTTATATAATTTATGCATATATTGCCTTATTGAGCTGCAATTTAAGATAAGAATATATGTATATTTACAGTCCGATTTTGACATCTGATTTTTGAAAATATCCCCGATATATACTTGATATATCCCCATCCCCGATAAACTTTCCCGGCCGCTGTGGCCGCCATTAAGAACACTGGTTGGTAACAAAGATAGATGGGTCATAGATTCTGGATGTTCACAGCATATCAATTCCATTAGGAAGATGTTTTCTTCATACACTTTGGTTCAAGGGGAGAAGTCTTCATAGGAAATTCTGTTACAATCAAGGTGATTGGCGAAGGAACAATCAAGTTTCAGTCTCACGATGATGCATCACTACTCTTCAAGGCGTTCGTCATGTTCCCGAATTAAGGTACAATCTCATCTCTTGGAGCCTTACAGAGAGAAGGGTTTTGTTTTAGTTCAAAAGGTGATCTATGGAAGTTTTCAAAGAGACTCATGTGATGTTTCAAGCCGAACGTGTCGGCAATGTGTATATTGTGTGGAATTCAGAGGTTACAGTTGGTGAATTGCAGTTATCCTCGGCTTCAAAAATGATGGTTTTGAAACAAACGGAGACTACGATGGATTCGCGCTCGGATGTACAATTGTACCCCGAAAGGAGATTGGGACTAGGCGCGCAACAAGATTGTCCAGTTCGTTACTCCTATGGTGGAGCAAATTCTCATAGATCTTGTGTAGATCAAACAGATCATTGGGTAATAAAGTTCAGGTTGGGTCTGAACTTATTCGACCTAATCAAGATGTGAACCCCATGAGGGGGTTATGGAGAAGAGAGAGTGAGATGGAGATGAAGTCGAGTTTGTTTAATTGTGCGTGGATGCGAGCACATGGAGCAAGGTGGCTATTCTCGGACTTGGACGTATTAAGTCAAGGGGGAGATTGTTAGGATTATGACGTGAATACATCGTGAAGATTGATTAATGTCGGATTTAGCAGTTTTCTTTTCTGGATCTATTTTGAGTCTGAGTTAGATTCAAGTTTCCTTTATTCTGATTGATGGTGTTTTGAGTCCGAATTGGATTCAAGTTTCTTTTATTCTGATTGAAGGAGTTTGTTTAGGACTAGAAGAGTTCTATAATCTTAAAATAACCCCTTAGGGGTGGCCTTCCATGTATTCCAAGAGAATCCTATGAATTTATAATTCCTAAGGGTGTAATTCATCTAGGAGAGAAATTCGTGAGAGAAACTAAGCCACAAGGGCTCGCTGTTCTTGGTGGTCATCAAGGACTTGTAACTTTTCAGTGTGAGGTGTAAGTACTTATTGTACTCCCCTAAAGTTTTAATAAAGTTTCTCTCCCTTCTCCTGTGGACGTAAACACGATCTGTTTGATCGACGGGACCACGTTATATTGTGTGTTAGCTTTCTATCTACTTTAGAATATCTTCTTCTTCTCTTCTTCAAGTTGCCTTAGTAGATCCTGTGGTTTGTTTCCGCTGCGCCGCCCAGTCGATCCGATCGTGGAAGCGTCCTCCTCCCCTGAAATCACAACAATTTGTATCACAGCAGACAGATTGTTTTCCAACATTAAGCTCGTGGATTGTGTACTAACAATGTATATTGAATGAATTTAACACGTAAAACTCTAGTGACCCTGCTATTTTGGGTCCACATGAAAAAGCCCTCTGCATAAACATCACTCGCTAGGACAGGCAAAACTATTCAGGGGTAAATTAACCTATTTTAGATTGCCAGCGGCAAGGTTACCCCAACCCTCAAAACATGGTGCGCTGATACAGTGTTAAATACACTTCACACCACTTAGCTCATGAGTTATGGGCTAACAATACATGTCAAGCAAACTTAATGATTATAGTTGTTACAATGAAGATCTAGAAACATTATTGTCTATATACATGCAAGTCATGTGCACAACAATGAAATTCACATCTATATAAAAGAGCAGTATGATGCACCCTATTGACCACAAAATGAAAAATGTAGGTTACTAGCCAGTCAGTGCTTGGGGTCTGCCAAGCCTACACACTCAACGACTTGGCTTTGTGAACCTTTCAACCCCAGTTACCATACTTCTTCTCTTGTCTGAATACTTTCTCATATTAGCCTCCGTATGGAGAAGCGCTCAACTAAAATCATAACTCTCGTAAAGAAATTTTTATGTCTGTTCAAGTAACATGCATGGGTTCAGCACCAAATTTTAATTGCAAATTATTGCATGGTAAAAAAAACATATTACTGGTTAAACATTATATTTAAATGCTTAGATTTTTCCTAAGTTTATATCTTCGAGAACTTAATATCAGTGATACCAATCACATATTTGTCAACATTACCAATTCTGAAAGTATTTGTGCGTCCAAAAAGTATATAATCAATCTTTTGCCAAATAAAGCATGAGATTTATGATTTGCATGACCCATAATTACACTGATTTGCATTAACTAGTGACAAGGTCTTATTGGAGTTGTACTTTATGTATAGTCCAACAAGGTGAAAATAAATTAATAGTACAAGAAATAATAATGATCATGGTTAGTTTTATAGAAGCTTCTAAATACCTGGCTCAAAGTCCCTTGTATTAACGAGAAGTCCCAAGCAATGTATGAATTCACAGAATCAACAGTCAAGTTGACCTAAAATTATATTCAATTGACAGATTAAACAGTAGTTTGTAAGCAAAGAATCATTCTGGCAATTAAGTGACTTAAAGCAGATGCAAGCATTTAAACCGTGTTTATGTTATTAATTTATAAACAAAATCTCCTCAGTGGAACATAAAAAGAATAAACAGCGAACAAAAATATGAAATCTGTTCTGCAAGTTGTGTAAGGTTAACAGGTAGAAATTACATAGTCTTATAAAAGAGAACTATAGACTACATGATTTCCTAGACAGATGCAAAGGTTGCAAACTTCAAACTGTGGCAACAAATTAGCATCTACACATGGACAGTGATTTAATTTGGTTCGGGTCAGAGATGGTGAGATTTGGGAAAGAGGAAGTAATTTAAGACCCGTGAAGACAAGGAACAGATATCGAAACAAAAACATCAGGAAAAGTAAGTACTATCAGTTAACTCAAAGAGTTAAAGTAAAACAAGAATGCTTTGGAAAGGAAACACTCAAAACAATTGGCATAACCATGGGAAGATTATAAATCAGGAAGGAACCACACATTTCGGAAAAGAATGGAAGAAGAAAATCTGGGGAAATTTTGATAAAGGAATCACAGATATGTGAGTTAAAGCCAATCCAATATACCTCTATATTTTCGATCAGAACAAACTGACACTATTAATAACCAGAGACTTCAATAAAAAAAGAATAACTGAAAATTGATCAGCAAATTGACACGAGCATAGAAACTTTATCACCATTATCTCCACCTAAAAGAATATAGAAAGGAACAAAGCCGAAGTGACTTTCTGACAAAAAATTAAGTAGAGGTAACCTTTTGACAGAACATCCAAAAGCAGCCCTCTCAAGTACCAAAAACTAACCATACAACAATCAATAACCACCTCACCTTAAAGAGTAAAAGAAACCACCAAAAGGTCCCTCTAAAAAAACAGTATTCAATCATTTGACTCATGATTTCAAATGTCAGCTGATTCTGATATTATAAGCAATACCTTATCGGGTTTTTGAGATAACCTAGTACAAAATTAATCCTATATATTGGCCAACACAAGACCGATATGGCAGATATTGACTGTCAATATTGACGATATATAGAGATATTTTGTAGGGGATGAAGATTATGTACTGAGATAAACACTGATATAGATAGTAGGGGATGGATGAAGATTAGATAGCACGAAAGCAAGTGTAAAATAAGGCTTTTAACACCTGGCAACTACATCCACTCTCCACTGAATCTCAACCTTCATTTCCCATCCTACAAGTAAAGGATATAAATGCCCATAGATTAAATCTTAGTGTTCATACTATAGACTAGAATGTCTCATTGGTCATCAAGATCCGGAAACTTGTAGCCTTGAGTGTGGTATAGTCACTTTCTCACATGCGCCCTCTACTAGAAACAAAACTTAGAACACCTCCAGCTAAAAACAAATAGCCCAACATCGTAAAGTAATAAACTATGTTTTGACGAAGGGAAAGTTGTTTCTAGCATAAGAGGATGGTAGCAAGAACATAAATATTAGGAAGCAGAAGATTAATGATTCAGTTATTATAGGATACACTTGACATTCTACATCTGGCATTTATCTAGAGGTACTTTGGTATTATATTGCAATAAAACATTCATTATGAATGCGTGTGAAACCAAAGCAGCAAATAAGAATGTGAATGTCTGAGGACAAGCTATTGAGAGGGGATCGGCACAGGAATTCAATAGCTCAGAAGTTATCCAGAGAGAGGAGAAACCAACATGATGAAATGTATCCAGGTGCATGCATGTGGAAGTGAAAGTAGCAGCACAGCACTAGATGTGAAATCTCTGATTGATACTCAGGACTCCTTTAGGTAAGTGGTAGAAGCAATACATTTATGTATACAGAAGACACAAGAATGTGTGTTACAGAAATAAAATCAAGATTTTGATATTACCAAATGTCCTGGCTATCAAGCTTGCGTCTTCTCTCAAGCAGACAACAAAGAGATCCTGAAATAACCCTAGTCCATAGTTTCCTCGTGTATTGTTCACTTGGCAGCTTTTATCTGTTCTTTCAATTGTGTATTACATGACCTATCCTTAATGTGTCATACTATTATTTGTAGATAACCTTTCCCCACCAAAAATTGTTATACCTATTAGTATTTGACATTACATCCACACAGTATGCCTGTTTCAGCAAACACGTACCTACCTTCATTAAGTTGGAATATATGCCCGAGGTGAAGTGTTAACCCTTTATATGAAATGTTCATTACACCACCCCCACCCCCACCCCCAATAAAAAAAAGCAATTTTGATGAAGGTCTATATCGTCACATTTCAATCTACAAGAAGTCCTACTTCTCCCATGGACCTGAGTCTTTGTATAATGTATGTTAAAATTAACTCATACCTTCACAATATGGTCTAAGGTAAAAGGGAACAAAGCTAGAGGATCTTGATAATCATAATCTTCTGTATAAGGTGTTGTATCCACTTTCCAACTTCTAACTAGAGGATGAAAAAGCATGGAAGGAAGCACATAAATAGGTGGGTCTCTAGTTTAGCAAATACTATCGCGTGTTCAACTAAAGCTTGTTTGGTTAAGGGTGGAAGTGAGGAAGTGAGAAGTGGAAATAGTTCCCTTTGGAACTTGAGAATTGGTTAGTAAGTTTTCCGGTGTTTGGATGTTGTTGGGAAGTGTGGTTTGAAAAATGTTATGTCTTTTCCAGTGTTTGGATGGTAATGTGGAAGTGAAAGTGGAAAAATTGACCACAAAGTTGACCGCAAAATAATATTAAAATAAAAATTAATTAAGAAAAATAAAAATTAGACTGTAATTAGAATGCAAGTGAGATTTACATGAGCAAAAAATTAACTGTTTTGTGTTACAACTTATTACAAATGAGATTTACATGACCACAAAATTGACCGTAGCACTCTGAAAGTGAGGAAATGGTTGTGTAAAAAAGAAAAGAGAAAAGGAAAAGAACTTTTTCCATTTTCCTTTTTCGGTGTTTGGATGAACAGCGGAAATGGGAAAAGACACTTCCCACTTCCTCACTTCCACCCAATTCCTTGAATCCAAACAGCCCCTAGAGTGATGAGAACATTGAAGATCCAAGGAGCTATTAGAAGCCGCATTCGAGCAAGGAGAAGAAAAATCTGAGTTGGATTTGATTAGGCTTAGGTGTAGTCTTCTATTACGTATAGTCTTTTTATTATTTCTTTTAAAAGTTCTTTTATGATGAGTATATTTCTTTTAGGAGTTCTTTCACGATTTGAAGGACACGAGTAGCGCACGTGGCTTTTGTCTATAAATATTTTTGCATGATGTATTTCAAAATAAATGATTAAGATATTCAAAATTTGAAACCCTAATTGGTTTTCTCGAAATTTTAATGTATGAAACATAGAGTGGGGGAAAGAATTATCTTGGGTGTGAAGTTCTAAATCTAAATCTTTGTGTGTGATGCATGAAGTGGGTGATTAATAAACCTGGGTGAGAAACCCGAATTCCTATCTTTTCCCTAATTTCCCTAAATCCTAGATTAGTTTATCCTCAATCCCACCCAAGGTTCTAAATATCGGATATCGGGATCGTATCGGATGGGGGTTTTTCATATCCGATATCGGATATCAGGGGAGATATCGGGGATATGCGCGCATATCGGGTGCTCATATCAGACACTATATATAATGAAATATTGATAACTAAAAGTTAGTTTAGAGTCATAGATATCATCTACCTAATAAAAATGATATAATATGCTTGGAAAGATAGTAAAAAACAATGTACATTTGCACGCAGTCGTGCAACAAATAAGTTATTTCATATCGGGTGATTGATCGGCCAATATCGGGCGATTTATCGGCTGATATTTCCAATATCGGCCGTTTTTTACTGCAAACGATATGGCGAACGATTTTCTCATATCGTATCGGCAACAGTAAAGAAAGGAGATATCGGCCAATATCTCAGCCGACTCGGCCGATATTTTAAACAGGGATCCCACCACAAACTTTAATTTTCCCTTCTGTCCTTCGTCATAGAGTCTATCCTATCTACACATAATCCACCAATTAGTTCAAAGGCAAGATCTCCACATCCAAAATAATGAAGACTGACCGGAATATTTTTCTTTACCTCTTATTATATACCATCCATCACTTGTTATGCCCGTTTATATTGAATTCCACAGGAAACATCGAAGACAAGTTTTATATAATAGCATGACCGAGCACTGTAATTGAGAATGTCATTTAAAAAAAATAAATGAAATGAAAAGAAAATTGCAGCTCAACAAGCACTAAAAGGGTTTCAAGAGACAATATTATCATTGATAATGGAGTGATGGGGAAAACAAACGGTTTAGATTTAATAAATTTGAGATTTTAATTTAAATTAGATTTGGATAGATTTGGTTGAGATTGATCAATTATTTGAATTTAGATGTGATTAGATTTGGTTAAATTTGGTGAGATATGGTAATATCAATAATTGCACGTATAGTGCAAGTTGTAGCCTATATATAACCATATAGTGATCTTTGAAAATTATTGAATGATTTTAATTAAAAAAAAGAAGCTATTTGCTTTGAGTATTGATTTTAATCCCATGCATTGAATCATAGGCGGTGAAGCTAGGATCCACACCTTCTCTTCACTGAGTTTTGGGAGACTCTAGAGGACATCCGGAAAGGTGTAGAAGAATACATTGCAGTAAAGATTAACACAAAGCCAGAGCCAGAACCAAAAGTTGCAGCTAAGCCAGAGTTAGAGCCAACAGTTGTTGGTGAGCTCGAACCAGAGCCAGACATAGAAGAGCTTCTTGTAGAGACTTCAGCAGATCTCCCAGCAAAACTTGCCATAGAGCTAGTGTCATCTATACCAACTGTGAGAATTCTCTTACTCCTGAGATTGCATAATGTATACGATCTCTTACAGATCCTTGTAGAGGCGACAAGTTCACAGGAGTTTGGATTTCTTATGGTGTGGAGTACAATCGATTCAGTCTTCGTCATGAATGATTTGTCTCGACATGCTGCATATGCCTTGTTTGAAGTACCATAGACCACAGCCGGTTGATCAAACAACTAGTTCCACTTCCACCACCTTGATTCAGTCATGATGCATCGATGTTGATTCCTCGACCACCACCTTGGCCTGATTGAGAATTCGTGATGTGATTCAACCCGATTGTGCTTACTTTCTAAATACCACTATATTCATCGGAGATAAATGTTTTCAAGTCGGGGAGAATGATAGGGAAAAACAAATAGTTCAAATTTAGTAGATTTTAGATTTTAATTTAAATTAAATTTGGATATATTTGGACAGATTTGGTTGAGATTTAGAAGTTATTTGAATTTAGATTTGGTTAGATTTGGTGAGATTTGAGGTTATCAATAATTGCACGCATATTGCAAGTTGTAGGCTATATATAGCATGTAGTAATCTTTGAAAATTATTGAATGATTTTGATAAAAAAAATTGAAGCTATTTGCTTTGAGTATTGATTTTAATCCTATAGATTGAATCATAGGCGGTGAAGCTAGGATCCGAGTTGCAATTCGCGATCATATCTCTATTCCCAATTCCTTTGTTCTTTCCCAATTCCACCAAAATCTCACCACAAACCCTAAAATCCCCTCCGTCTCACATCAATTTGGTATCAAAGTTGAATTTCCTCCTTTTCTCTTTCACAAAATCTACTTTAAAAAATAAAAATTATTTTTTCGTGAACAGTAAAGTTACTGTTCACGATTACTATTCACTACAGAGCGCAGCCGCAGTCCGTTTCAGGCCCATTTGAAATCTGATTCGAGTTCCGTCTGAATCGTTAAATGCATGACTGAGTGTCGGAGCTACTAGAAAGATTTCACAGCAGTTGAATAGCAGATCTGACCTCCACAAGTTCCTATTTGGTGCCGGTATTGTTCCTGCAGAGAAGATCAGCGTTTCACACCACGTTTCCAGCCCGATTGAAGTCCAGTTCAAGCCGTTCAGACTTGGGATAAATTTTCAGCTTATGCACTGAGTTATCTTCATGGGTTTTTACTTTTATGGCAAATACATTTATACTGATTGCAATGACAAAGAAGATGAGCAAAGTATGTTTCCGGCTGTCCCGTACTTTCAGGGTGCTTATGACTGTTATGGTTATGAAGACTGGGAAAGAAATCTTGAATCATTTTTAGTTATTTTGATCTAACATCTAATCAAAAGTGCCTCTATGCCCAAAAGAAGCTAGATGAAGAAGCTTATTAGTGATGAAAAGACAATCAGTTCCTGTCGATATTGGTTTGTCTTGCAAGACCTACTCCGTGCTCGGTATGCTCCACACCTTCTCTTCACTGAGTTTTGAGAGACTCTAGAGGACATCCGAAAAGGTGTAGAAGAATACATTGCAGTAAAGATTAACACAGTTCAAAGCCAGAACCAAAAGTTGCAGCTGCGCCAGAGTTAAAGCAAACAGTTGTTGGTGAGCTCGAACCAGAACCAGACATAGAAGAGCTTCTTGTAGAGACTTCAGCAGATCTCCCAGCAGAACTTGCCATAGAGCTAGTGTCATCTATACCAACTGTGAGAATTCTCTTACTCCTGAGATTGCATAATGTATACGATCTCTTACAGATCCTTGTAGAGGCGACAGGTTCACAGGAGTTTGGATTTCTTATGGTGCAGAGTACAATTGATCCAGTCTTCGTCATGAATGATTTGTCTCGACATGCTGCATATGCCTTGTTTGAAGTACCATAGACCACAGCCGGTTGATCAAAAAACTAGTTCCACTTCCACCACCTTGGTTCAGTCATGATGCATCGACGTTGATTCCTCGACCACCACCTTGACCTGATTGAGAATTCGTGATGTGATTCAACCCGATTGTGCTTACTTTCTAAATACCACTATATTCATCGGAGATAAATGTTTTCAAGTCGGGGAGAATGATAGGGAAAAACAAATAGTTCAAATTTAGTAGATTTGAGATTATAATTTAAATTAAATTTGGATATATTTGGACAGATTTGGTTGAGATTTAGAAATTATTTGAATTTAGATTTGGTTAGATTTGGTGAGATTTGAGGTTATCAATAATTACACGCATATTGCACGTTGTAGGCTATATATAGCATTTAGTAATCTTTGAAAATTATTGAATGATTTTGATTAAAAAAAATGAAGCTATTTGCCTTGGATATTGATTTTACTCCCATAGATTGAATCATAGGCAGTGAAGCCAAGATCCAGGTTGCGATCCGCGATCATATATCTATTCCCAATTCTTTGTTCTTTCCTAATTTCATCAAAATTCCACCAGAAACCCTCAAATCCCCTCTGTCCCACATCATGGAGACACGGTATCATGTTGTGGAAAGAAAGAAAGAAAGATTGAACTGTCCTTGTCAAGTTTTGAAAGAAAGAAAGATTGAACTGTCCTTGTCAAGTTTTGAAATCAATTGTGATAGTGATAGTGTAGAGTGTCTTTCTTCTGATAAAACTAAATAAATATTGCAAATATGGGTTTCTGAGATCATTCTGCTTAGCCACTCTGATCTTCAGTTCACATAGTATACTTATCATGGTCATAATGTAGAAAATGCTATTGATATACAAAAACTCAAGGAGATTTAAAATGTTTGAACTATAATGGTAACAATAGTCGAGTATGCTAGCTTTGCAAGATGTAACATCAAAAATCAACAGCTTCAATATCCCCATGCTTTCTGTTTTTAAAGAGTCTCGTCAGCTAATTCCCTAGCAGCTATGAATTTCATGCCCCTTCACAAGACAACAATGTATCAATAAAAGAGCTTAAAACTAACGACATTTTGGTGATATAACATGTGGTACCTCATGTGTTTTTCCAGGTAAAATGATGGTTTCTTTATATTCATCACTTTTTCTGCAAAATATAAAGAAAACACTTCAAAATTAAATGAAATAATTGAATTCTTTTGTGTATGTAACCAAAGATAAATGACTGCCATTTTGATGCTATAAATCAGAAGAAGAAAAAATACCTAGATTCAGCAACACCGGCATCTTCTGCTGATATGAAAAAAGGAGAATTGGCAAATACTTCACTGCAGAGAGTGGAATTATGTCAAAACATGTACAGAAAATAGAAACAGATGCACATTGCAGATTAATCCTGTAAATGTTTTGCAACCATTCAACTGATTTAAATCAAAATAAATTCTTTAGTAACAAAAATACTGCTGCATGCAACCAAGCAGCCACGTTAGAGTCAGAACAATCCTCACGATGTCAAAACCTATGACAGTAACAATAAGATATGCATGAACTATGAAACGCCCAGATGGAAAGGGATCAAATTGGAAACCAATGACTCAAGCAGAGTTTTACACAAGACCCAACTAAATCTTGAATACACCAAAAATTTTAATCAAAAAATAACTTTGATCAGAGAAGGGGCTTTCCATCAAAGGTTAGAAAATAAAATTATTATATAAAATATCTATTATGTGTAACTTCTAAGAAAATATTCAAGTGAAAACAGTGACATATATGTTGGCCCAAAGGCCCATCACTCTAGTTTTGATGATGATTAACTCATGTAGTTATAGTACTAATGATCTTGTATTTATATAGTTTCAGATAATTGATCAAGATCTTAGACAGTGTTTAGCTTCAACAAAAGATTCGAAGTCAAGTTTTGAAGCTAGCACGTGTTGATTCAAGAGCTCGCGCTTCAAAGATCGCATCAAGTACTCAAGAGGAGTCTAGCCCTTGGATCAAAGTTTGGACCAAGTCAAGATGGAGGAGAAGATTTTTCAAGGCGATCTTATCTCTTGAAGAAGGAAGAAGAAAAACTTATTTTTTCTTTAATGAAAGAGGTGTAGATATCACATCGTCGAGATGAAGGAGGATTTGGTTTTCCCCCAATTAGAAAAAGGAAAATGGCTTTAAGTTATTATTTCTTAGAGGGAAAACATAGTTTAGGCATCAAGTTCTCATTTTGGGGGGCAATTTTGTCTGCATACCTATTTTACTAACATCAATTAGGTTTTAGATAACAAAAGGATATACTCACAAAATAAGTTAAAAACTCGAGGACATGGTGATGAGGACATCACGCCCGTTTCACTAGAAGAAGGGATGTTGCACTTCTTTAGTCTTAGCTATTTTGATTTTATTTTAATCTGAATGTGGTTGTTTTAGTTGTTTTTCTTTATGTGGTAATTTAGTACCATATCAGTTATATCCAAAGAGTTAAGACTTTTGTAAAGCCTATAAATAACTCCAAGACTTCTATTATTTTAGACAATGAATGAATTAAAAATTTTCAGTTAAATTTCATGAGCCTTGAGTTCTGAAGATTGGAGTGTGAAGCCCGTGATGTAACGGGTGTGAAGCCCAAAATTATCCTTTTCTTAAAACCCTAATTTTCATTTCTTGTTTTCCTCCTTTCAAAACCCTAATTCTTATTTTCCATTACATGAAAGTGATTACGATCCAATTTGTTTTGCATCAATTCTAGTATCAGAGTTCTTAATTCTAATCCCCTTCAAAAAAATTCTTCCCCTCTCCTAAAACCCTAGCTTCTCCAAAACCCAAGATCTAGATCCACCCTAGATCTATTAAAAAATAGATCAAAAAGCCCTAGATCTTTGCAAAAAAACTGCTCCAAAATTAGGCTTAAAATTCAGCCAAAGATGAAAAAAATATCAAAACTGCATTATTCACTTCCTCCCCTCCCCCGAACCCAATCCTAAACCTACCCTACCAGCCCACCACCCCTGTCTTCCCCGTCGACCACGGGCAACAACCCCGACATCCTCCTCATGTTTATCTTCTCCCTCATCTTCATCATCCTCTCTCTCACCTGCAAACACCAACCACTTTCGACAGCACCCACCATCATCACCTTCACGCCACCGACACTGCCACATGTTCACCACTCATCTCAAGAACTCACCACCACAGCAGGCCGACGAGATCACAAATTCTCGACGAGATCTCCCTCGTCGTTCTTCCCTGCACACGAACGTCGTCGGTTGCTGGAGATTCCCTCGTGCCGATCTTCCTCGCCACAAGACCTCGATCAGATCTCAAGGTAGAGATCTTATCAACCGCCCAAATCTACGCAGAACTCCTCAGATCTCCTCTTCTTCCGATGATCTCGCCGTCAGATCTCGCGCAACCACGTCGCTGACGCTTGTCGCCAGTCTTCAACCATTCATCTAGTCATTGTCTCAGAACTGCAGAGAAGAGAAATTAAATTGGGTTTGGTTTGGGTTTCCTAAAATCGAACCCAATTCAGTTAACTAACACGAACTCGATACAAGTCAGCTCAACCCGCTTGCAGCCCAGACCCAACCCGAGTGGAGCCGACTTCAGTTGCTAACTTCATCAGTTCGCTAAGCCGATCATGAGCCGACCCTGAGTCGACGGCTCAAACCGAGAGGACCCCGAACCGCCAGCTCAGACCAGCAATTGAATCTTGATTTTCGACCGTTTCTCAGCAATTCAGAGTCCGAATCGAGCCGTTTTCGAGAAGTTGGACCCATTGAAGACAGAGCTACACAACCAACAACTATCAGTCTCCGTCCAGTCGCTCCCACCACTATTCTAGAGCTTCCCAGTAAGATTTTCAGTCGATAGTGTGAAAAATCATCTGAAGATATGTTGGCCCAAAGACCTATCGCTCTAGTTTTGATGATGATGAACTCATGTAGTTATAGTACTAATGATCTTGTGTTTAATTAATTTCAGATATTTGATCAAGATCTTAGTTGGTGTTTGGCTTCAACAAAGGAGTTTTGAAGCTAACACGTGTTGATTCAAGAGCTCACGCGTCAAAATCGCATCTAGCACTCAGTTGGAGTCAAGCTCGTTGGATCATATTTGGATCAAGTCAACTTAGAGAAGGAGTTCTACAAGAAGACCTCGGTTTATTTAGTTTAGTATGTTTAGATCTTGTGTAAAGATTAGATAATGTTGATATGCTCAAGTTCACACACACATAAGTTTAAAGTTTATTAATTTTTGGTTTAACCGGTTTTGGATTTCATATCAAAAACATAGATATATATCTTATATGTATATTAGATTCTATCCATATACAATATGCTTCAAATTTGTTTCAATATCATGTTTTTGTATTTATACAAGTTTTGGAGAAAACGGTTTTTCATTTCAAAAATCCAAGTTTTGAAAAATACGGATATCGGTTAAAGCCTAATTTCTATATCACAAAAATGGTTTAGATAGTTTGTAATATGTGCTGATTTTTGATCACACATATTTGTTATTCAAAGATCTTGAACCTATTTTGTGAAATTTATGTGATTTTATGGGATTTAATTAGTATTAAATAACCTAAGTTTCAAGTCCCAGAAATTCAGCCAGATTCAGCTGGCGATCGACCGGACCGGTCGACCGATGTGCACGCAAACGTGCACATGGCTAGCCTAAAAGGCCGATCGACCGCGCGGTCGACCGACTGAAAGCACCCAACTCTCGAGTGCTGGTCGGTCAATCGAGCGGTCGACGGAAGGCTTGGCCCGGTCGACCAGGCGGTCGACCGGAGGCTCAATGGTCAGAAAAATGACCGTTGGCCGATCGACCGTGCGGTCAACGGGAAGGTCATTTTTGACCTTTCCAGACTGCCAACAGGCAGATTTTTGAGAGGCTATATATATGCCTTCTCTTGAGCTGTTTTTTAGAAGTTTTTAGAGAAAAAAATTTCATCTTTACAAGCGTTTTAGCAGCAAGTTTTTAAAGAGTTTTTGGGTTAAAAAGATTTATCTTTATTTGTTTTTAAAGTGTTGGAAAAATCAAAGAAAAAGAGAGTATTTGGGAATTAGTTTTTGATCTTTATTTCAACCTCTATCTTGTGATTTTCCCAAGTGTTTTTATTTGTTATTTTCATTCCAAACACTTTGTTTTCTCACACTTGAGCTATCATATCTATCCTATCTAAAGGATCTTGTTTTTTGTGAGAAAATTGGTTTGTGGTCTATTGTGATCACCAAGGTTGTTTGTGGTCTTTGAGATCACAAAAGTTGAAATCTTTCTTTGCTTGTGGCTTTGTGTCTATCCCTCTAAGTAGGAGGTTGTGCTTTGGGTTTTTGTTCATCCCTCTTGTGTAGAAGTGATTGAGATTGTGATTTGGGTTTGTTGTTATCCCTATTGTGAGAGGTGATTGTGGTGGAGATTTTGGCTTTGTGCCTTATCCCTCTAGTGTGAGGTGATTGTTGTTTGGCTTAGTGCCATATCCCTCTTGTGCAAGATGATTGTTGTTTTGGCTTTGTGCTTTGCCTCTTGTGTAGATGTTTTGTTGGAGAGAGTTGTGTACTCCTAGTTTGTATTTGCCAAACCTCAATGGAGGTTCCCTGTGTGGGAGGTACTGTGTACACATATAGTGAAAATCCTTCTATGTGAAGGCAGGGATGTAGAGCAGTGGCTCGAACCTCGAAACATATCTCGGTGTTTGTGATTGATCCACTATCTCTAAACTCTCTTTTATATCTTGCATTGCATCATATCGTTCATATCATATATATGCTTGGTATTGATTGTGTGCCTCACAGTGTTGAACCAAGAGAGCTTCTAATAGCACCTCAACTCTTATCTAGAGGAATTTAGAGGAGATAGTCCAAAGCCCGTCACCGGGAATTCAGTTACAGTCTTTGGTTACACTTAGTGTGTTACAATTAGTTTTTAATTCCGCATCATTTGTCACTAGATTAGCAATACACCTATTCACCCCCCTCTAAGTGTATTTTCAATTGGTATCAGAGCCTACGCTCCTGATATTATGTTTAACCACCTAAGAGTGAGATCTTGACTTGCTAATCTACATTTGCATTTGCACACGTATTTGTTTACACACTCTCATGGATTACCTTGCCCCTCCTATGTTTAATGTTTCTAACATCGATATATGAAAACTTAGAATGAGTGCATATTTAAAAACCGTAGGAATGCATGTTTACCTTACTACTACCAAGAAATCCTATCTTGATAATAATAAGCATATAGAAGTCAATGCACAAGCCTTAGAGGCACTTAGGCGCACTCTTAGCAAAAATTATCTTTCTATGATTTCTCATTGTGATTCCGCTTTTCCAGTGTAGAACACATTGACATCTCCCAAGCTACAAACGACAAACATTGTGGAGAAGGAATCTAATGGAGAAGAATCCGTACAAGCATGCCACATGGTCCAAGGGAATGACTCCCTTGAGGTACATTCGGAAACTTAACTAGATGATTGTGTTAGTTCTTCAGGAGATGACATTATAGATGCCGATGCTTTGAATGAAGAATTATCTAGTGTTTGTGAAAACTTGCTAGCAAAGTATAAAATTTTAAAAAAGAAAAGCTTTAGATTAAAGAAGAAAATAAAAATTGCTTTCAAAACTTGATTTGGTTTTGCAAGAGGGATGAGATCTCAAGTGAAAGGGACTCCTTAAAATCCCAACTTGACCTTGCCCTAAATGAAAACAAAATTTTGAAAGATAAAAATGATTGTGATGATGTTTTGAAGAAAAATGAGATTTTGTCTTCAAAACTTGATATTGTTTTAAAAGAGAACAATCCTTTGAAAAATAAAATAGCTTTGATTTCAAAAGAATTGGAACTTGTTTCAAATGAAAATAAATCTTTGAAAAATGATTTAGATTCACATGTTTGCCATGCTATTATACCTTCACCATCTAGTATATCTATTGCATGATCGACTAATGTTGAAAATGATATAAAT
Organism: Agave tequilana; assembly: GCA_038442645.1. NCBI lineage: Eukaryota > Viridiplantae > Streptophyta > Magnoliopsida > Asparagales > Asparagaceae > Agave > Agave tequilana. The sequence continues at coordinate 48,288 of JAVJIF010023532.1, forward strand.
ATGTTAAAGAAGAGTGTAGATTGTTTGGGCTCCACTTTGAGCCAATGCGCCATGAACCACACATGTTTGGAATCGATATTTCGCAAGAAACATGTTCCTCATATGCATGCACACAAACCACGGTATACACATGCTTATTATGTTCACATACAAGACACTATGTATGCTCATGTGTATACTTGTACACATTGTGAACGTAAGGACCATCTTGCAAAATTTTGTTATGAACTTATGATAGATTAAATACTTCAAGTTTTGCAAATAAATTTGCTTGGGTTAGGAAAGGTGCTAACCCTCATGGACCCAATAAGGTATGGGTACCAAAACCACTCCTATTGTATTTGATGTAGGTGTGGGCTCTCACTTGACTTAAGAGTATTGGTGCCTTAATAGTGGATGCGTTCCGAGCTAAATGGTGACAATTTTGAATGCATCACTTTAGAGGAAAGTTTGGTAGGAGGACCACCATGTTTTGGAGATATACAGATTAGACCTAATGTTTTGGTAACTATATCTAACTCTCATTTAGTTTACATGCTTTCATATTATTGATTTTTAGCATGTTTTGATGTTTGTTATGTTAAATGTAATGTGAATTAGACTTGAGTTGTATATGTAGTATTTGAGATACACTCATGTTCATATGGATTCATATTTTGTGTTCTCACTCTAGTTTAGCTATTGTGTATATCCTAGATCTAAAGCATATGCATCTATCCTAATGATCATGTTTGATTTTTGCACTTCATGTTTTGATTACTTGTTTAGATGTAGTTTTCATTAAAACTTATATTTATACTTGTACAACTAGTGAGCCACATTTGATTATTATGTGTTTGTACTATGTTGCTTATTTATATCGATTAGATGTACTTATATAGCCTAGTTTTGATGATTCTTACATTTTAACTTATTTTCCCTACTTTTGTATTTGTTTCCATATAAATGTGTTTAGCCTCATGTATATGTCTATCTTGCCAAAACTTTAGATATACATGTCTATCCTAGAGTCACTTGCTTTTTTATGCAATATTTTATTATGAATTCACTTGTGTTTGGGATATGTATGTATACTTCTAGTTTAGACAAAACATACATATGCCTTGAAATTGGTATTATTTTGATGAAAATTAATTTTTTTTAATTTTCATGTTTTTGATTAAAAGAAATTTCATTTGAGCTTAAAATGTCTTATTTCCATGATGTTGATTATATGACTTTTTACGCTCTATGTTTGGTGTTTACTCATATTTTTTTTATGAGGTTATATGAGATTTATTGCTATTTGAGTGTCGATCGTGTGATTTTCATGTTTTCATAGATTCATTCATGTTTTATTCTTTACTTGAAGGACTTCGTATTAGTTTACAAAATTATCATAAGACTAGTTGCGTTATTCTTCATTTTTGTAGAGTTTTTCAAATTATATTAAACTATTTTCAATAACTATTTTTGAAAACCCCCACCAACCTAAGGGCGGTTGGATGGGCGACCATGCTTTGTATGCTCAAAATTGAAAATCATTTAAACATGTGCATGAATAGGGTGGTAGATATGAGTTAACATTTGATCTTCAAGGATTTTTATGTTTGTATACTCATATTTGTGTCATATATATGTATGCTTTAAACTTCAATTAGTATCAATTTCAATTGGTATATTCATTTTCATTACATATATATATGATTTGATTGTGCTTACAATATTTTTACATCTTTAAGCACAATTATGTATATGCTAAGCTTGATTTAGTTTTTAATGTCAATTATTTTTCAATTGGTATCTTATACAAGCTTATGCATTATTTTTATTGATATTTCATAAAGGGGGAGAAAAAAATTTGTGTATTATCTTTTAATCGGTTTTATTTTCAATTGGTATCTTACTCTCATTCTTTATGATGAAAAATACTTTGTTTTGGTATATGCTTACATTTTCAATATTGGTATCAATAATCGTAAATTGGTATTATTATCAAATTTGGTATCCGTATTGCAAAATGAGTTGTATTTACCCAAAATTTGGTTTTTACTTTCAATTGGTATCAAAATTTACTAGATATTTTCAATTGGTACATTTTGATTTCAATTGGTGTCGAACTTATAATGTTTCATTTTCAATTGGTTTCAAAAATCTTCTATTGGTATCTTAAAAAGTTTGTTTATTTACAAGTGGTACCAACATTTTTTTTTCAACTACAATTTTCAATTGGTGTCTACAATTTGATTTTATTGGTATCAAAAATTGTTTTGTTGACTTCAAGAAATTTCATAAATTTGTTTTATAAGTGATTTCAAAATTTGTTGATATATATTGCCTATATGCAATGGGAGCTTATCATCTCCTCTATATATAAATTCATGTTGAGTGTATCTCACATTAAGGAGCTTGACCTCTCTTCTTTATGTGATACAAGTGTGTAGGGGGAGCTTTACATCTCCACTTATACATCGTATATTATGTTTTATGTGGTTAGGGTCTAGTCATCTCTTTTCATGTAATGCATGCATGCAGGGGGAACTAACTTTACGTCTCTCCTCTTCATGAATGTTATATCGCATATATATTTTTATTGCTTGTTTTTCCTTCGCCCCTTTGTTGATGAATTGACAAAAAGAGGGAGAAGCATTTGGAGAGTTTATATATGCATGTTTATTTTATTTCCTCGTTTATGCAAAAAGGGGGAAAATTTTGGTGAGTTTATGCATGTTTATTTCCTTGTTTATGCATATATGTGTTGTTTGGTTTATGCATTTCATTGAATATCCTTATGTTTATTGCTATGCATGAGTTAAATGGGAGCTTCTATGGAGCTTATCTTTAATCCATCCATATATAACTCCATGAGTTTTGCCATCATCAAAAAGGGGGAGATTGTTGGCCCAAAGGCTCATCGCTCTAGTTTGGATGATTATTAACTCATGTAGTTATAGTACTAATGATCTTATGTTTAATTAGTCTCAGATATTTGATCAAGATCTTAGTTGGTGTTTGGCTTCAACTAAGGAGTTTTGAAGCTAACACATGTTAATTCCAGAGCTCGTGCGTCAACATCGCATCTAGCACTCGGTTGGAGTCAAGCTCGTTGGATCGTGTTTGGATCGAGTCGACTTGGAGGAGTTCTACAAGAAGACCTCGGTTTATTTAGTTTAGTATGTTTAGATCTTGTGTAAAGATTAGACAGTGTTGATATGCTCAAGTTCGCACACACATAAGTTTAAAGTATTGATTTTTGGTTTAACCGGTTTTGGATTTCATATTAAAATCATAGATATATATCCTATATGTATATTGGATTCTATCCATATACAATATACTTTAAATTTGTTTCAATATCATGTTTTTATATTTATACAAGTTTGGAGAAAACGGTTTTTCATTTCAAAAATTCAAGTTTTGGAAAATACGGATTTCAGTTTAAAGCCTAATTTCTATATCACAAAAATGGTTCAAATAGTTTATAATATGTGTTGATTTTTTATCACACATATTTTTTATTCAAAAATCTTACAAGAACCTATTTTGTGGAATTTATGTGATTTTATGGGATTTAATTGGTATTAAATAACCTAAGTTTCAAGTCCCAGAAATTCAGCCAGACTCAGCTGACGGTCGACCGGACCAGGAGTCGGTCGACCAGACCGGTCGACCGATGTGCACGCAAACGTGCACATGGCCAGCCTAAAAGGCCAGTCGACCGCGCGGTCTACCGACTGAAAGCACCCAACTCTTGGGTGCTGGCTGGTCGACCGGGCGATCGACCGAAGGCTTGGCCCGGTCGACCGGGCGGTCGACTGGAGGCTCAACGGTTAGAAAAATGACCGTTAGCCGATCGACCGGGCGGTCGACCGAAAGGTCATTTTTGACCTTTCCAGATTGCCAACGAGCAGATTTTTGAGAGGCTATATATATGCCTTCTCTTGAGCTGTTTTTAAGAAGTTTTTAAAGAAAAAATTCCCATCTTTACAAGTGTTTTAGCAGCAAGTTTTTAAAGAGTTTTTGGGTTAAAAAGATTTATCTTTATTTGTTTTTAAAGTGTTGGAAAAAATCAAAGAAAAAGAGAGTATTTGGGAATTGGTTTTTTATCTTTATTTCAACATCTATCTTGTGTTTTCTCAAGTGTTTTTCTTTGTTATTTTCATTCCAAACACTTTGTTTTCTCACACTTGAGCTATCATATCTATCCTATCTATAGGATCTTGTTTTTTGTGAGAAAATTGGTTTGTGGCCTATTGTGATAACTAAAATTGTTTGTTGGTCTTTGAGATCACCAGTGTTTGGTTTGAAGGAAATGGGCGGAAGTAAGGAAATGGGGAAGTATAATTGATCACTTCCCTATCTATCCAAACACCGGAAAAGGAAAATAAGAAAACCCTTTTTCCTTTTCTATTCTCTCTTTTACACAACCATTTCCTCACTTCCAGAGTGCTACAGTTAATTTTGTGGTCATGTAAATCTCATTTGTAATAAGTTTTAGCGCAAAACAGTTAATTTTTTTATCATGTAAATTTCACTTGCATTCTAATTATAGTCCATTTTTTATTTTTCTTAATTAATTTTTATTTTAATATTATTTTGCGGTCAACTTTGTGGTCAACTTTTCCACTTCCACTTCCACATTACCATCCAAACACCGGAAAAGACATAACATTTTCCAAACTACACTTCCCAATAACATCCAAACACCGGAAAACTTACTAACCAATTCTCAAGTTCCAAAGGGAACTATTATCACTTCCTCACTTCCTTACTTCCTCACTTCCACCCTTAACCAAACAGGCCCAAAGTTGAAATCTTTCTTTGCTTGTGGCTTTGTGCCTATCCCTCTAAGTGTACAGGAGGTTGTGTTTTGGGTTTTGAAAAACACCTAGAGGGGGGTGAATAGGTGTAATTGCTAATCTAACAATCCTTTTAAAATTATAATGGATGAATGATGCAACGATCTCTCAAAACAAGACTAAGAGCCGAATACCCCGTGAAGGGTTCTGAACTCCTTCCTCCTGATTCCCCTTGAATGGGTTAGAGGTGCGCAATGCAACCTTGTTGTATGAGAATAGATCGAACAAAGTGTGAATAATATGCAATGATGAAATGCACACAAGTAACACAAATTAGAGGCAATATCACAAGGAAAGAAAACTAGATCTCAAGCAAGTAATTGAAAGCAATAGAGTGCAAGAGAAATAGAAAGCAATAGAGAGCAAGAACACAAAGCAATCGCAAACACAAGATATTTGTTTCGAGGTTCGAGCCACCGCTCTACTCCCCGCCTTCACCTCCGTGAAGGGTTTCCACTATCCACCGAGGACGATTACAACGGTCTACCAAAGACCCGAGCACCGAGCTCCACCACTTACAATAACCTCTACCGAAGAGGTGTCTCCACAAGAACAAGAAGAAGGAACAAGTAGCCAAGTGATCACCAAGAGGATCACAAACTTCTTACAAACACTTTCTTTTTACAACTTCCTTATAGAATGAGTAGGGAATTTTGGCTCCAAGAAGTGTAGTGAGAAAACACTCAGTTGTAGGATGATTTTTGCTAGAGAAAATAACTGAAAACAAGCTCAAGAAAGAGTTGAAAATGAAGAGCTTAAACACTTTTCTTTTCTTTTTGAAAAACTATGAAAGCTTGAGGATTTTTCTTGGTGTTTTGCAAGAGACTCTTCTCCTCTATTTATAGGGAGAGAAATAGGTTAAAAACAATTTATTTTAAGCTTATTTGCTCTGAAAAAGATCTCCAAAACCTCAGAAAAAGTCTGCCAAAACAGATTAAAAAGACAAATTTCAAAATTGCACAAAAGAGGAAAGAGCCGTTGGCACTTTGCAGGCCTGACGGTCGACCGGTCCGGTCGACCATCCGCTCAGCTGGCAAAGAGCCGTTGGGCTCCGGTCGACCCCAGGGTCGACCGTCCTCTAAAAGAAAAACACAGTTTTCTACGGGCGGTCGACCCGGCGGTCGACCCAGAAAACCCGAGAGCAAGCTTGCAGACAGTCGGTCGACCCGGGCGGTCGGCCGACAGACATGCACAAGCGTGCATGTCCTGTGCAGGTGCCGGTCGACCGGGCGGTCGGCCGGTCTAGCCTGAAACAGAAAAACAGCAGAATTCTGAACTTGGGAAATTTTGTAAAAATGTTTTGAAGTAAAGAAAACTAAGTAATATGCTGGAAAGAGTATACATACATGATCTAAACATGATATTCATTTTTGTAAAACTTAGGGTCATGTATATATATATACTAAGGCATGAAACAAAAGTTTTGACCATGAAAAACTTGAATACAAAATCGTGTGTGTGTATCCTAGAGCCAACTTTTCAAAACTCAAACTTTAACAAACTATTTCTTACATTGGTTCTAAGGACTACAAGTGTTTCAAGAGGGCTTTCACCATATGATCTTCAAAACTTGATTCTTGAGCCCAAATTGAGTTGACTTGAGTCCAAAACACCTTTCTTTAGGGAAGAAACCTTCTAGTTGAATTAGAACCCTGAAACACACTTAAACAACAAACATAATTAGTACAAATAACTATATATGTTTTGTAATCATCAAAACACACTAAAACGGGTGATTATAACCTTGGGCCAACAATCTCCCCCTTTTTGATGATGACAAAACATATAAGTTATTTAAACAAAAGTGGAAGAAGAGCTTTGGAAAGCTCCCCCTCAAACAATGCTATGTATAAAGAATGACAATGAGAAGCATAAAGCATTGAAAACACAATAGTTTTTGAATAAACTTATTCTTTTTAAATAACAAACTTACTCTTTTTCTCCCCCTTTTTGTCATACATCAAAAAGGGTTAAATAAAACAAAAACAACAAAATGTTTTAAGAATCAATAATGCAAACATTTAACTCACCACAAATAAAGAAAAATCTAGCATAATCCAAAGGTTTAGTAAAAATATCGGCAAGTTGAAAATCGATAGAAACATAATCAATATCAATATCACCTTTCTCATAATGATCTCTAAGAAAGTGATACCTAATGTCAATGTGTTTGGTTTTACTATGTTGATTTGCATTCTTTGTCATGTGAATTGTACTAGTATTATCACAAAATATTTTAACATGATCAAAGTGTAAATCATAGTCGAGGAGAGTATGTTTCATCCAAAGAACTTGTGCACAACAAGCTCCGGCTGCAACATACTCCGCCTCGGCGGTTGAAAGGGCTACCGAATTTTGCTTTTTGGAAGACCAAGATACAAGACAATTACCAAGGAATTGACATGTTCCACTTGTGCTCTTCCTGTCTACCCTACAACCCGCATAGTCGGCATCCGAAAAACTCTTCATTTCAAATAGTCCGGTTTTCGGATACCACAAACCCATTTCAATAGTGCCCTTAAGGTATTTAATAATGCGTTTTACCGCTACTAAATAAGACTCCTTAGGACATGATTGAAAACGAGCACAAAGACAAACGGAAAACATGATATCCGGCCTACTAGCCGTCAAATACAATAAACTACCTATCATGCTACGATAAAGTTTAATGTCTACACTTTTACCTTGTTCATCCTTATCAAGCTTGGTAGTTGTTGCCATGGGGTTTTGCTCACTTTAGCGCCTTCAAGCCCGAATCTCTTGATGAGTTCCTTTGTGTACTTGGCTTGATTGATGAAGATCCCATCCTTCCTTTGCTTGATTTGGAGTCCAAGGAAATAGTTGAGCTCCCCCATCATAGACATTTCAAATTCATTCTTCATGCATGATTCAAAAGCTTGGCAAAGAGATTCATTAGTAGAACCAAAAATAATATCATCTACATAAATTTGTACAATAAGAATATCATTTTTTACATGTTTTGTAAACAAAGTTGTGTCAATTTTACCTTTCTTAAAACCATTTGAAATTAAGAATGAAGAAAGTCTTTCATACCAAACCCTAGGGGCTTGTTTTAAACCATAAAGAGCTTTATCTAATTTAAACACAAAATCCGGATGTGTAGGATCAACAAACCCGGGTGGTTGTTCAACATACACCTCCTCTTCAATAAAACCATTTAGAAAAGCACTTTTAACATCCATTTGAAATAATTTAAAATCTTTATATGAAGCAAATGCTAGTGTCATCCGTATGGCTTCAAGCCGTGCTACGGGTGCAAAGGTTTCTTCAAAATCGATTCCTTCGATTTGAGTGTAACCTTGGGCAACTAACCTAGCTTTATTCCTAACAACGTTACCCGATTCATCCAACTTGTTCTTAAAGATCCACTTAGTACCAATTGTTGGTCTATCGTGGGGCCTAGGAACAAGGTGTCAAACTTGGTTGCGCTCAAATTGATTGAGTTCCTCTTGCATGGCTAGCAACCAATATGAATCGGCCTCGGCTTTGAGGACGTTCTTGGGTTCAACATCAGAAATAAATGCATAATGTCCACAAAAATCATGAAGTTTAGAGCGAGTGGTTACCCCTTTAGATACTTCACCTATAACGAGGTCCTTGGGATGATGAGGATTGTATCTCCAATCCTTTGGAAGTTATTGAGTAGGCTCCACTTCATTTGTTTGATTTTCATTTCCTTGAGCCTCTTCTACTTTAGCTTCACTTCCTTCATCATCCTTTGGCTTGTCTCCCATAGTAGGTGTATCCTCCAAGGTCACTTTCTCCAAGCCTTCATCCAAAGCATCTATTTCTACAACATTCTTAACAAACAAGTTAGATTCTTCAAACTTAACATGTATAGATTCCTCAATAGTCAAAGATGATCTATTGAAGATTCTATAAGCTTTACTAGTATTAGAATAACCCACAAAAATTGCCTCATAAGCTTTAGCATCAAATTTTCCTAAATTATCTTTTGTATTTAAAACAAAACATTTGCATCCAAAAACCTTGAAATATGAAACATTTGGTTTTCTAGAAAAATACATTTCAAAAGAAGTCTTTGAAGTATTTTTACACAAGAAAACACGATTTGATATATAGCATGATGTATTTACGGCCTCGGCCCACAAATAATGTGGTAGACCATATTACTTAGCATTGTCCTAGCCATCTCTTGTAAAGTTCGGTTTTTCCGTTCAACTACTCCATTTTGTTGTGGAGTTCTAGGACAAGAAAGTTCATGCTTAATTCCATGTTCTTCACAAAAGTGATGAAGGGTAGGTTAATGAACTCACCTCCTCTATCACTTCTTATTCTTAAAATTGAAGAATCTTTTTCCTTTTCAACTCTTTTCTTAAAGGCTTAAAATGTGAAAAGGCTTGATTTTTGTGTTCAAGAAAGAAAACCCAAGTAAAACATGAAAAGTCATCAACCAAAACAAATGCAAATCTATTCCCACTTAGACTTTTGGTTTAAGTAGGACCAAATAAATCCATATGAATCAACTCCAAAGGACGTGATGTCATGATATCCTTGATTGACTTGAAAGAGGATTTGGTTTGTTTCCCAAGTTGACATGCGTCACAAACCGGTCCTTTTCAAAATTCAAGCAAGGAATACCTTTCACCATTTCCTTTGTATTTAACCTAGATATATGGTCAAAAGAAATGTGGCCTAATCTTCTATGCCACAACCAAGAGTCATCATCGAGGGCTTTTAAACAAGTAATATTACAAGACATATTAGGCATATCAATCATATAAACATTATTTTCACGAAAACGGAAAACACACAAATATTAAAATTCTATCAATTACTTTACAAGCTATATTATCAAAAACTACATCAAAACCTTTATCACAAAGTTGACTAACACTCAAGAGGTTATGCTTGAGGCCATCAACTAAAACATTCTCAATTAAAGGGGATGTACCAAGTTTGATATAACCGATACCGATGATTTTACCCTTGGCATCATCTCCGAAGGTGACGGTGCCACCTTCATGGTATCTTGATAGGGTTGCAAAGTTGTTGATGTCCCAAGTCATGTGCCTTGAGCAACCACTATCAAGATACCACAATCCTCTACGTCGTTGGGCCTTGGAAGGTACCTACATCATTTAACAAAATTGTTGACTTTGGTACCCAAATTTCTTGGGTCCTTGAAAGTTAGTGCTTCGAACCCAAACATTATGACAAGATGCACTTAGTCTATCATAGCAAAAATTAGCTAAGTGCCCTTTCCGCTCACAATGTGAACATGAGAACACTCTTCCATACATGAATGCATGATGTGTGTGTGAAGTGTGAGCATGTTTTGGGGGTTTTCCACGATGTAAAGGTTGTGTGGTATGAACATGAGCATGAGCATGGTAAACATTTTTCTTAGGGGCTTGTTTCTTAGGAAACATGGCCTCTATCTTCTTCTTATCAAACTCACAATTTTTCAAAACAATTCCTAATGAGTCTATTCTTTCTTTAAGCATGGTAATCTCATTAGAATCAATTAGTGGGGACTTGCCTTTACAAGAAATCTTATATTTGTCAAAATCTTTTTGGGTGGAAACAAGAGTGGAAAGTAATTCATCTTTTTCTTTAGAAAGAGTAAAAACTTGATGATTAAGAGATTCATTTTCCTTTTTCATTTTTAAATACTTTTTCTTTAGGAAATCATAATTATGTGATAATTCTACAAAAGCTTCTCCTAGTTCATCCATGGAAAGTTCATCATTAAGAGAAGTGGAAGGGGTTACCTTGCTTGTGCTTTCATTGGCCATGAAGCACATGTTGGCGGTGTCGGTTTCCTCCTCGGATTCGCTCTCGGAATCCCGTGTAGCCTTCATTGCTTTCTTCTTGTAGGGCTTCTTTGAGGTGGAGGGCTTTACTTTATCTGGGCACTCCGCAACAATGTGACCCGGTCTTTGGCAATTGAAACAAATAATCTTTCTTTCTTCTTTGCCTCCTTGCCATCTCCTTCTTCCTTGGAATTTAGCCTTGTTATAGATCCTCCGGACGTTCTTCACAAGAAGTGAGAGCTCTTCGTCATCTTCTTTTTCATCGTCTTCGTCGGAGTGTGTGGATTGACTTTTGAAGGCTATAGTCTTCTTCTTGGAAGGAGTCATGTCCTCCCTTATTTTTCTCTCCATCTCATGGGTTTTGAGGTTCCCAATGAGACCAATTAGCTCCATCTCCTCCTTGTCATTGAGTTCCTTCAAGGTGGTTGCTTTTACTTCCCATGAAGGAGGAGCTCGGATGATCTTTCTAACTCTTTGATCGTTGTCGATAGCATCACCTAGAGAAGAAAGTCCATTAGTGATCTTTGTAAATCTTGTAACCATATCATCTATGGTTTCATTTTCTTGCATGCAAAAGTTTTCATATTGGGACCGAAGAAGGTCTATCTTAGCCCTCTTCACCTGTGAAGTCCCTTCATGTGTAACTAGCAAATGTGTCCAAATTTCATATGCGGACTTGCAATGAATAACTCTAGCTATATCATCATCATTAAGGGCTTGAAGGAGTGCATAATGAGCCCTAGCATTGGCATCAAATTCTTTAGTCTCTATTTCGGACCAAGTGGATTCATCACCAGGGGGTGCACTAAAGGGTTTGGTCACGGCCTTTGCAACTCGACTTCCTAGAGATTGCAAGAAAATGGTCATCTTAACCTTCCATATGGGAAAGTTAAGTCCATCAAATTTGGGGGGGTCTTAATTCCATCGGCCATTTTTACTAAGTGAAAGTGAATGAAAAATGAATGAGGTGATTAGCAAATATAGGATCTCTCTAAGATTGTAAGCCAAGAGCCTAGTAACCAAGCTCTGATACCAATTGAAAAACACCTAGAGGGGGGTGAATAGGTGTAATTGCTAATCTAACAATCCTTTTAAAATTATGATGGATGAATGATGCAACGATCTCTCAAAACAAGACTAAGAGCCGAATACCCCGTGAAGGGTTCTGAACTCCTTCCTCCTGATTCCCCTTGAATGGGTTAGAGGTGCGCAATGCAACCTTATTGTATGAGAATTGATCGAACAAAGTGTGAATAATATGCAATGATGAAATGCACACAAGTAACACAAACTAGAGGCAATATCACAAGGAAAGAAAACTAGATCTCAAGCAAGTAATTGAAAGCAATAGAGTGCAAGAGAAATAGAAAGCAATAGAGAGCAAGAACACAAAGCAATCGCAAACACAAGATATTTGTTTCGAGGTTCGAGCCACCGCTCTACTCCCCGCCTTCACCTCCGTGAAGGGTTTCCACTATCCACCGAGGACGATTACAACGGTCTACCAAAGACCCGAGCACCGAGCTCCACCACTTACAATAACCTCTACCGAAGAGGTGTCTCCACAAGAACAAGAAGGAACAAGTAGCCAAGTGATCACCAAGAGGATCACAAACTTCTTACAAACACTTTCTCTTTACAACTTCCTTATAGAATGAGTAGGGAATTTTGGCTCTAAGAAGTGTAGTGAGAAAACACTCAGTTGTAGGATGATTTTTGCTAGAGAAAACAACTGAAAACAAGCTCAAGAAAGAGTTGGAAATGAAGAGCTTAAACACTTCTCTTTTCTTTTTGAAAAACTATGAAAGCTTGAGGATTTTTCTTGGTGTTTTGCAAGAGACTCTTCTCCTCTATTTATAGGAGAGAAAAAGTTAAAAACAATTTATTTTAAGCTTATTTGCTCTGAAAAAGATCTCCAAAACCTCAGAAAAAGTCTGCCAAAACAGATTAAAAAGACAGATTTCAGAATTGCACAAAAGAGGAAAGAGCCGTTGGCACTTTGCAGGCCTGACGGTCGACCGGTCCGGTCGACCATCCGCTCAGCTGGCAAAGAGCCGTTGGGCTCCGGTCGACCCCAGGGTCGACCGTCCTCTAAAAGAAAAACACAGTTTTCTACGGGCGGTCGACCCGGCGGTCGACCCAGAAAACCCGAGAGCAAGCTTGCAGACAGTCGGTCGACCCGAGCGGTCGGCCGACAGACATGCACAAGCGTGCATGTCCTGTGCAGGTGCCGGTCGACCGGGCCGGTCGGCCGGTCTAGCCTGAAACAGAAAAACAGCAGAATTCTGAACTTGGGAAATTTTGTAAAAATGTTTTGAAGTAAAGAAAACTAAGTAATATGCTGGAAAGAGTATACATACATGATCTAAACATGATATTCATTTTTGTAAAACTTAGGGTCATGTATATATATATACTAAGGCATGAAACAAAAGTTTTGACCATGAAAAACTTGAATACAAAATCGTGTGTGTGTATCCTAGAGCCAACTTTCCAAAACTCAAACTTTAACAAACTATTTCTTACATTGGTTCTAAGGACTACAAGTGCTTCAAGAGGGCTTTCACCATATGATCTTCAAAACTTGATTCTTGAGCCCAAATTGAATTGACTTGAGTCCAAAACACCTTTCTTTAGGGAAGAAACCTTCTAGTTGAATTAGAACCCTGAAACACACTTAAACAACAAACATAATTAGTACAAATAACTATATATGTTTTGTAATCATCAAAACACACTAAAACGGGTGATTGTAACCTTGGGCCAACAGGTTTGTGTTCATCCCTCTGGAGTCACGAAGCACAGAATCACAATAGTGTACTAGAGAGAATAAGTATTATGATTGGCGTGAGTCACGAAACACACAACCTTGCACTAGAGAACGTAATTATTATGATAGGCGTGTTGTTAGGGGAGAGAAAAAAGTCCAACAAGAAAGCAGTGTAGCGCCTCCCGATTTTTACGGTATATATGACCCTCACGAATTTTGTGATTGGATAGCGCACCTGGACCACTATTTTGATTTGTATGAACTTTCTGATGCGTATAGAGTCAGGTTTGTTATGTGCCAACTAAAAGTTGCAGCTATATATATTGGAATAGCATAGAAAGACAACTAGATAGAACGTACTCCAGACTAATAGCGATATGGAATGAAATAAAGGAAAATCTTGAGAAGAAATTTATTTCCTCTAGATCACGAGTTTTTAAAAAGTTGTTTTATCTATGTCAGAAAGACTTGTCTGTTATCAAGTATAAGCTTAAATTTGAAGAGCTTGCATTTGAATGTGGCTTTAAGATAAATCATCTTCCTACAATATGTATGTTTTATAACGCATTAAGACCTGACTTTAAAAGAGAGCTGATCTTCCATGTCTTGAAGTCTGTCAAACATGCATTTCTTTTGGCTTTAGAGCTAGAATTGTCTACTTTCAAAACCAGAGAGCGGTGTTTTACATGTGAGGAATATGGACACTATGTTTACAAGTGCCCGTCGATTAAGTGTTCTAAGTGTAGAGAATTTGAACATTATGATTACCAGTGCCCCTCGAAGATAGTGATAATGTGAAAATTGGTCATACTGTTAATTTGAGGATTGTCAAGAATGTTCACTTTTCTTCTAAGGTTACTCGTGATTTTGTTGATGAAATAGTAAAGACTAATATACCCACACTTGATGAGACTCATGTTCATGAGGAGAACTTTGGTGACGTTCAGGATGCATTAGTTGAGTGTAGTATACTGTATACTCATAACTGATGGTATCGATGTTTCAAAGGATAATACTAGTGATTCAGAGCATGTATTATTGGAGTCTAGTGTGCCCATATAGGTTGCTAGATATTCATTTGACATACCTATGATGGAGAACGAAATTGAGATCAGGACAATCGATGGCATCGTCATATCTAGTAAGCTATCTAAGTTCTCTTTGCAGGTCGTGCATATGTGGTTGCTTCTAACTTTTCTTCTAGTAAGTCAATGAAATTCTTTATTGTGGTTCATCATGATAAACCTAGTGTTTCTTCTTTTAGTGAATATTTGAAGTTATTTTCTGACTTTAGTCATATTCCTGTTGATCTTAGTGATGTTATATCGTTAGCGGTATCTGATGTGTGTCCTAGTCTCCTAGAAAATCAATATATCTCTTTGTCCTAATTTTAGGAATCACAACTAGTGAATTTGATGCATTGCATTTGGTTGGTATGCATGATGAGATCTCTAGACAGATAGCAATTTGTCATAACTATAAATTTATTGCATATCCATATAGTATTCTGCAAGAATTGACAGTTAAAAAATGAAACTCCGCCAGTACACCATTCACTGCCTGTCCCAAGCCTGGATAAAGGAGGAAGGTTGTGGTATGCATGTAACAGCAAACGTAAAACATTGTCACATACTATGAACATGAACCAAGAACTAAATTTCGTTAGTGCGTTTCCTACTAAGCGACGCGCTACATCAAAGCCCGGGTATAGTGAAAAGTGGGTAAGGGTTGCTAGGTCGTCGTCCAGAAGCGACGCACCATATCGGCTCCCGTATGTGGTGTCAAATGAGCAAGAGTTCCCACACTTTTATGAACGGTGAGGGTAAAAAAGTTAGCTCATAAATATGTTAGCATCGTGGAACATAGGTTCTCTTACAAGTAGATTAACAGAGTTGATGTTATAGTTAGAAAGAATGTTAGTATTTTGTGTATGCAGGAGACTAGGTGGGTAAGTGAAAAGGCTAGAATTACAGAGTCTTGGAGTTATAAATTTGGTATACTGGTAGAGATAGAAATCGTTATGGAGTGGGTGTGATCATAAATAAACAATTGCTTAAGAATATAGTAGAGATTAAGAGGAAGGGTGATAGGACTTTACTACTTAAACTTATTTTAGGTAGGGAGATTTTTAATGTTATTAGTGTCTATGCACCAAGTAAGACATAATGAGTCTAGTAAGCGTCAATTTTGAAGGATTTAGATGAGACAGTACAAGAGATACCCATTAGAATAAAGCTTTTCATAGGCGGTGACCTCAATAGGCATGTAGGAACTAATCATTATGCGTTTAATAATGTACATGGAGGATTTGATTTTGGGGAAAGAAATGAATCAGGTAACTCGATTCTAAATTTTGCTTTGTCCTATGATTTGATCTTAGCAAATACTTGGTTTAAGAAGAGAAAGTCTCACTTGATCACTTTTAGAAGTGATCAAGTGCGAGCCAAATAGATTTCATTTTAACTAGGAGAGTAAATAGAGGTAGTTGCATCGATTTAAAATAGTACCGAGTGAGAGTGTAGTAACCCAACATAGATTCTTAGTTTTAGATGTTCGGATTAGAGATTAAACGTAAGTTAGATCCTAAGATCAAATGGTAGCAGCTAAAAAAAGGTAACCAAGGAGTCTTTGTAAATCGAGTGGTACATGAAGCAGATTGGAAAGACTAAGATGATCCTAATACAACATGGAACAAAATTTCTAGCTGCATTAAAATAGTTAAAGATGTAATTGGTGAGTCACGGGGTGGTGCTCCACCATGTAAGGACACATCATGGTGAAATGAAGAGGTAAAAGCTGCCATTAAGATCAAACGAGACTCTTACAGAGATTTGAAGAAAAACTGTGATGGAGTGAGTTTTGAGAGGTATAAGCTAGCCAAGAAGGAAGCTAAGAAAGCTGTTCAGAATGTAAGAGCTAAAGTGTACAAAGAAGGGTATGAGAAGTTGGACACCAAACAGGTTGAAAAGGATATATATAGAATTGCTCGAATAAGAGAAAAAAGACTAAAAACTTATATACTGTGAGGTGTGTCAAAAATGAGGATCACAAGGTTTTAGTTCGAGATGAAGAAATGAAAGAAAGATGGAGAGAGTATTTTGACAGATTATTCAATGGTAGTTCTACTCAAGATTTGGGTGACCTTACCATACAGTGTCAGGATATGAACCGTAATTATATACGCAGAATTAGCAAATCTAAAGTTAAAGAGGCCTTGAAGAGGATGAAGTCAAGGAAAACTGTTAGCCCGGAAGAAATTCATATTGAGGTATGGAGATGTTTAGGAGAGATGGGCGTGAGATGGCTGACAAGCTTCTTTAACAAGATCTGGCTAACTAAAAAAATGCCAAATGAGTGGAGACAGAGTACCCTAATATCTCTCTATAAGAACAAGGGTGATATCCAGAGTTATTCAAACTACCGTGGAATAAAACTCATGTGTCACACCATGAAGCTTTGAAAAAGGGTAATTGAACACAGGTTAAGGCAAAATGTTAAAATATCAGAGAACCAGTTTTGGTTCATGCCCGGGCGATCGACGACAGAGGCTATTCATTTACTTCGTCAACTTATAAAGCGATTTTGAGAGGAGAAATGTGCATATGGTCTTTATTGATTTAGAAAAAGTTTATGATAAGGTGCAAAAAGAGGTATTTGGTGGACATTGATGAAAAAGGGAGTTCCCATCAAATATATTGACATAATCAAGGACATGTACAATAGAGTAGTGACAAATATCAGAACTTGTGGAGGCATAACAAGTGATTTTTTTTATCACACTTGGATTGCATCAAAGATCTGCACTGAGTCCATTCTTATTTGTCATAGAGATGGATGAGCTTACTACAGCTATTCAGGATGATAGACCGTGGTGTATGTTATTTGTTGATGATATTATCTTGGTCGATGAGACGAGAGCTAGGGTAAATGCCAAATTGGAGCTATGGAGGCAAACTATAGAATCTCGAGATTTTAGATTAAGTAGAACCAAAACAGAGTATATGGAGTGCAAATTCAGTAAACAAGAAATCCGAAATTATAGTATTATGACAGTGGCCAGACAAGGAATACCCATGAGCAGTCATTTTAAGTACCTAAGTTCTATTATCCAAAAGGATGGGGAGATCAATAGTGATGTCAACCATAAGATCCAAGCCGGCCAGTTAAAATGGAGGAGCGCAACAGAAGTTTTATATGACTATAACATTCTGTTATGGCTAAAGGAAAACTTTTATCGGACTACTATTAAGCCAACTTTGTTATATTGCACAGAATATTGGGCTATTATGAGATATCATGCCCAGAATATAAATATAGCAGAGATGTGCATGCTTCGTTGGATGTATGGTAACACGAGGAGAGATAAGGTGAGAAATGAGGATATTCGTACTAAGATAGGCGTAACCCCTATAGAAGAGATGAGAGAAACCGCCTACGATGATTTGGTCATGTGCGACGTAGACCTACAGATGCGCCTGTCCGGCAAGTAGAGCGTATCAAATTAAGGCAAGTTAAAGAGCGCAGGGGAGACCAGAGAAAACATGGATGAAGGTGATACAAGATATAAAGGCTAAAGGTCTTAATGAAGGCATATTGCTCAATAAGAATGAGTGGAGAAAGCTGATCCATGTGCCCGATCCGGTGTAATTCTCTTTTGGTTCATGTAGCCTACCCCAATTACTTGGGACAAATGGCTTAGTTGTTTTTGTTGATGTATTGGCAGTTAAAAATATGGTGATAGTTACGATTCACTCTGAGAGGTTTTCCTTCGGGACTGTGAGTCAATTGCACGCTCAATTTACATGTCCTATTAGAGTTCTGAGGTGATTACTTCTATTACTGAAAAGTTGAAGTTTTCATGGGACACTGGAGTCAGTTCAGTATTAAGTCGAGCAGATTCAACTCTTTTTGCTGCATATGCCTTTTCAAATCTACCATTGACTGCAGCTGATCTGTCATGAACATCAGTCTCTCCTCTACCATCTTGGTTCAAATTTAATGCACGACCGTCGATTCTCCGACCACCGCCATGGCCGATTGAGATGCTTCGTGTGGGGAGCCCACACTCGACAGGGTCGAGTTTTTCCTGCCCGGGGGAAATGATGAGAACATCACGTCTCTTTCACTAGCAAAAAGAGTGTTGCACTTCTTTAGTCTTAGCTATTTTGATTTTTATTTTAATCTGAAAGTGGTTATTTTAGTTGTTTTCCTTTATGTGATAATTTATTTAGTACCACATCGGTTATATCCGAGTTAGACTTTTGTAAAGCTATAAATAGGCTCCAAGACTTCTATTATTTGAGACAATTAGTGAATTAAATTTTTTTAGTTAAATTTCATAAGCCTGAGTTCTTGAGATTGGGGTGTGAAGCTCATAGTGTAGGGGTGTGAAGTCCACATAGGTGTGAAGCCTGTAGTGCAAGGAGTGAAAAGCCCATAGTTATTACTTAAAATCCTAATTTTCATTTCTTGTTTTCCTCCTTTCAAAACCCTAACTCTTATTTTTCCATTGCTTGAAGGTGATTATGATCCAATTCGTTTTACATCACATGGGAGAAATTATGCATAACACGAATATAAATATGTAGTATATATAAAACATAGATATATTTGCTAAAACCCCATAAATAAAAAAAATGGTTTTCTTCTTTTTTTTTCTTTTTCCTTTTGAGACAGGCCCATGAAGGAACAATACAAATGGGGCGGGCGGGGGGGGGGGGGGGATCCCAAAGAAAGAAGGAATCACCCCTACACTGGAGAAGAAAGCTTCCCATAAGGGGAGAAATATTGCCCTAATAATCCTAATTGGTCCTCCTACTGAGCAAATGGATCACAATGAGCCTCCAGCAACCACTATTAGGGCATTGTGAACTCAAGTCGTTGCCAATAAGCTGCAATAACAGTGCCCTGCATTTATAATTCAGAAACCCCCGTGACTGTCACAAACGGGAAGATTTGACCAACCAATCTCGGACAAGGGATGTTATTATCATGCCACATGAGCTAAGCTCACTGGGTTAATCGTATAATATTTGCTTATATGTTTTGTGATGAGTTGATGACTTTTTGCTAAGGTTTGGAATCTATTTTTTGATTGCCAATATGATCTCCTGAGTTGTTCCCATCCCTAAATTGTGAGCCCAGATAAATGCAAACATTACATATAGGCAACAACATAAAATAATAAGATCACATGGGAACAAGATCTATGTAGGACCAAACATAATCTTAATGTTTGCCCCCACCAGCAGTCAAATGAATCAGGAAATTAATCATTTAGATGCTCTATAATGACTAATCTTTATGTTATATTGGTAATAATAGTAAGACTTTGTTTTTGAAGCAAATAAGTTAGCACAAAATCAGTTCATACCAAATTTTAGTCTTCATTTGGGCGGGTTTTGCAAATGGAATTCAGAAAGAGAGAGTGGAGATTCTCCATCCTTCTGAACTTTAATTGAAACTAGAAAACTAAAAATTCTATACCAATATTTGGCATTTAGCAACTTAATGAAGGAAAGTTCCAGTGTGTTATGACATGGCATTAGTTATTTAATACTTTCTTCTCTACTTTATTTAGAAAACAATGGGAAAGAAACCAAAAAACTAATTAAAATTTATGGACAGCTTTCTGTCTGTGACTTGCCACCTCTAGAGGTGGAATGTCATTTTGCATATTCATCCTAGATTTGAGGGGGTTCCAAAGAATCTAGAAATCAAATTTCCAATTTTATCTAAAACCCATGTGCCAAACATGGAAGTATAGAAATTTAGGAGACTCGACTTTCCTATTCTCTCCTCCAAATTACATTTACTAATCAGAAAATACAAGCAATACAAGTTAAATTAATTTTTGATCAATGGATCAACTTAATGACTATCGCTTGCAGATCTGCACCCATCACAAGAAACATACTGCTGCAAGAATTATAAATGTAACAATGAGACATCTATTTGCATTATAACAAAAAAAATCAATTCTACAAATAGGCCACGACACAGAAAGTGCAAATGATTAAAAAGCTAGTTATATATTCAGGTAGAGTTGAATATGAGATCATATAATCATCAAAATCAAATAAATGAAAACCTCTTCCTTTTTTCTCAGTTTCCCAATATTTCTGTTTGGTCTAAAACAGTCTTTAGAATTTAAAATATCTTTAGAATTTAAAATTTACAGCAATGCAACATGATGACAGATAAAAGATCACCACACTCTTTAAGGGCATCAAACAGTAAGGGAACACGGTTAAGTTGGGGCCAAGTCATCAAAACTGTTTAAGGATATGTAAGGATGAATACCCAATATAGTTCATGAATTTCTCGAACTCAGAAGCATACATCTGCACAGCTTGTTGGATAACAGACAATTGATTCTTCTGTCTGCTCAATATAAAAAACATGAAGAAAACAGTCAAGAAGTGTAATCAACTCAAGATATGCAGTTCTCATGTTGATCATTAAAACTGTCAGAACACTACTTAAACAAGATTCTTACAATTTCCTATCTTCAAAACGGCCCCACAAAAGTAACAGGAACAGGCGAATGGAAAGCACCATTTTTGTAAGGCTGTATAGGGATGGTCCATAGCGATGTCGTTGTTCTTCCATGGGCCTAAGATACAACAAAAGGTGTTAAACAACAAAATATTAGACATGATTTTAAGTAAACTTACTGTAAGTCAGGCAGAAGCCATTTATGGAAAGTGAATAGCGGGCCTCAGGAATAGTATAAGCATACCCTGATCATCATTTATTTGCTTTATAAAATCTAACAAAACCTGCAGTGCAAAGGAGACGGATTAAATGACATAACAAAATAGTATGAAATAAATAAGAAACTGACTAATGAACAGATATTGCTAGTTTCATTCTAGTAGATAACAAATTATAACAAACAGAACTTAACACTAAACACCATTATGCCTCAAACTGCAATTGAGAACTTTCCCTCTATTGAATATTCAAGCCTGCTATTTATTTTCCCACCTTTTTAGGGAATTTTTTCCACTTGAAAAATATGAGAAAGGAGACAGATGACACGACACATGAAATAAATAATCGCCTAAATAAGAAACAGACTAATGTAAAGTAACAGCTAGTTTCATTCTAATAGAAATCCAACTTTATAACAAACAGAACATGATACGTCCTGGCTCACTAGCAGAGGAGTGGAGGTGGGTTGTGGTGAGTCCCAGGTTCAAGTCCGGCTACGGCCTATGTTCACCAAAAAAATAAAACATGACACTAAACAACACCATGCCTGGAGAGAGGCTGTACTTGATAACTTGCTGCCATCAAATATGAACCCGGCTTATCATTTTATTGAACCTAAATGATGATAATTTTTAAGAGAAAGAAAGACCATATATCGTTCATTTAGTTTCCACTACAATTGACAATCTGCACAGATTAAAAAAATAAATGTGTATGCCTTGCACCAGATATGTTTTTCATTTCTATTTTACCTTATTTCTTTCTTAGTTTCTTTAGAGTGTTGCAGGTATATGTAGCTTATATTTAATGACATTTAAATTTCAACTCTAACCCTCAAACAACAATAATTATGCAACCATAATGTGGTATATAACTTTTGAAAGACATTTTAGAAGTTTACATTCTGAATTGCACCCATATATGATCATTCAACCATGACCAAATCCAAGAAGCAATATTCCACTTCACAGTTTTGACTATAGCCGAGGCATGTCCTCAGCTGGAAGGGGATTGTAGGCAAGTAAAGCTTTGTGCATGTATTAAACTTCAATCTTTGATCAGATACAGTTTATAGCCTCACATGATGCCATGCTCGTCAAGAGAAATGTAAAAGTGTGAAACAAAAATTGAGTATGATATCGACTTAAATCTTAGAATGTTCAATAGCTCTTCGAGCCTAATTGGATTCTTTTTTATTATTATTATTTTCTTTTTTTCCTTCACAATATCGCTCTTACTGACAATGATGATAAAAGAAACTTTTCCATCTATCCAACATATTAGAACACGGGGTTGTTTGGTCTCATTGCAACAATGATTTCTGCTGCAAATACAGTATCATGTAAACAAACTTGCAGCAGCAACAGAAGTTTTGTTGCTTGGTTCATTGCAGTTGCAAGAGGATATTAAATTTTTCTCCACTTTTTAAGATGAAATATCTTCCAAAAGTTCAAATTTATTATAAACATTAATAAGCGCTGAGATATGTGACGTTGTGCTTGGCTTAAATGAGCATTAAAAAACTCTAATATGTGGACACTGGACAGACACAATTAAATATGCCATTCAACACTTCGCAGACATGTGATGGGCATCACGAACTTGTGTTTAGGACAGGTATTGGGTTACGCTTTCTGCTTTCTTTCGATTAAAATTGTCTTGTTTTAGGATCTATTGATTTTAATCATTAAAGTTTTAGTTTCTGCATCTACTTGCTAGGGGCTTTAGGGTACATTTAACCTGCTAAGTGGTGTGTGTGAATGTATGTGTATTCACATCACCCGGCATGTATGCGTCCTATTTGACAATCTGTGTCCTGTTTCTGTGCTTCCTAAGCTCTCACTTAAAAGGAATATAGCTGACAATATACTTTTCAGAAAGGAAGCAAGATTACAAGTAGAAAACTCTGGTACAACAACCAAGTACTTGATAATAACTAAAAGAAAAGGGTTTTTTTTTTAAAAAACTTATGTAACAAATAATTCCAAAAACCGACATCTTCCCAAACTTATTCCAAAATCAACCTCTGACATGACACGTGGGCTCATCCCGCCAAAGTGGCGCCCGTGCTGTCGGGGTCGGTTTTTAGTTCGTCCTTGCCCAAGTCTGCTTTGTCCGGGTTAGCAATCCCGGACAAAGCAAAATTCAAAAAAAAAAAGGTAAATTGCTTCGTCCAGTGTCGCCAACCCCGGACAATGCAATTTAATTTTTTTTCGTTTTTTCCTTGTCCAAACAAAGAAATAGAATTAAGAGAAAATTATTGTCATTATAGTAGAGTGACGAGTGTTCCCGCTTGTCATGCGTGTGACCCGAGTTCGACCCTGGCAACAATGATTTTTTTTACTTGTATTAAAAAAAGAAAATCCAAAAAAATTCTAACCTGCCAGGATTCGAACCAGTGACTTAAGGATTCTGAATCCTCCACTTTACCGAGGAAAGATCAGTTTGATGTAAAACATTGATGCAAAAAATAGAAAAAAAAAAAAACTAAAATTTATTTGTCCGGGGTTGCCAACCCCGGACGAACTAAAAACCAACCCTGACAGCGCGGGCACTACGCTGGCAGGGAGAACCATGTTGGCGCCGACGTGGCATGTCAGATGTCGTTTTTTGGAATAAGTTTGGGAAGATGTCGATTTTTGAAATTATTATTAACTGAGGGGTTTTTTTTGAAAAAAA